>KZ807363.1:375588-391677 GCA_000696205.2 Oncopeltus fasciatus | reverse complement strand
AAAAAAAAAAAAAAAAAAAAAGAAAAAAAAAAAAAAAAAAAAAACTTTTAATAAAAGCCAATTAAGTTCCTGCCTGATGAAGAAGTAGGATCATGTCGAGGAGCCAGGGAAGAGAACTCTATCCAATAAAAATTCTCCTCGAGGAACGCAGAGCTAATGGTGGAGACGATGGGGATGACAAGGAGACTAGATGTGTGACGTAAGCTGGAAGTTATCCAACCCGCAGCTCACAGGGCCTACCTGGAGAGTCTTCTCTAATCTTCCAGGATTCCACAGTAGGCAGGCTACTTCGCTTCGTGAGAAAAACCTTCATACAGGAACAAAGAGTCAAGCGCAAATACGAGGTCCGTCACACAAGTGCTGCAAACACTGAAAAGATTTCCAATATTTCATTATTGATGGGCATAGATAAGAGTAGATAACTTATTAGATCGTAAAAGCTGAACAGGAAAATGAAGAGAGAAACTAAAACCGCTGTAAACAGATCGAGAAGTGATCGCCTATCGCAACTAAATTCATAAATTTCTTTCTTAACAAACATTTTTCCATAAAATTATATAAAACATAAACGTTGGATAATTAAATTCTAAACAGGTTACGACCAATAACACTTAAAATAACAAATATATTATCATCAATGTGACCAACCTGAAAACTACTCCCCCTGAAAATGAAGACCAAATGCCAAATTCAGTATATATTTTTTTAATTAAAATGGGGAGTTTTTGACTGTAGAGATTATTAGTAGAGGTTTTTCTGTTGGGATTCGGACAAGTTTCATCCAAAAATTGAATTTTAAAAATGTGTATTTTTATTATCTGCAGACGTTTCGGCTTACATTGTAAGCCATTTTCAATTTCATAAGAGGGGACGTCCCCGACTGACTAGGCGACTGAATGTTCAGTCGTGAACCTTTGATCCAGGTGACGTCCCCTCTGGCCTTCATGACAGCCCTGAAGATGGTTTACAACGTAAGCCGAAACGACGGCAGATAAGAAAAAATATACATTCTTTAAAAAGTCCAATTTTTGGATCGACCTCAACCGAACCCCAACAAAATAACATCTAATAATATATTTTAATGATTTAAAGCTCACCAAATTATCGACTCGTTCAAAATTATATTCTTTAATATTTCCCTCAAGATGCGTTTTAGCGTATTTTCCATAGGGAAATCAAGTTTTTCTTCTGAAAGAGGGCAGGCTATTAAATCTTATCTAGATGCATTTTCAGGATGCTTCTTTTCCATTCTCTCTCAATTTTTTCTTTCTTATAAATTTCATAGTTTCCAAGCACAAAGAAATCACTATGTCCATCCACATAATAACTATTCGCATTAACAATTCATTATACCTCACCATGACCTATAGCAAATAAATTCTTCTTCTTGAAAATAACCGATGCTTATGGATATTCGGATTACGCCAGTAAACTTACTTTTCATCGCAGGTAACAATCTTCCGGTAAAATCCCATTTCAGAAGCGTTTTTAATAAATTTACAAAAATGTATAATCTTGTAATTGACTGCTGCGGAGTAAGTTCGAGAGAGACTTTTTCACTTTCCTCGTGGGGAGTAGATGACGACTAATCTTAAGTCACACAACAATCCCAAGCAAGTTCGCGAGTACTTGAGATCGGATTTGACACAACAGCTTCCTGCAGGACCTGATGAATATCCATTAAAGGTCGCCCGGAGCCATTCTTCCTATCCAACGTCTTATCTCCACTATAATTTTTCAAACCAACACTGCAGAGTGCATTGTTCCCTCAATTTGCTTCAGCGGTGTTAATTATAACACTAAACTATACCTACTAAACTACACCAAACAATCCCACTAAATCTAGTAAACTAAACTGTTATAAAACCCTGATGTATACGTATTTGATCCCAGAATCGCTCAGTTTATAAATAAAATAGAAAAGCCTTGTTTTTTGTTGTGAATTGGAGAGTTTAGCCCCTACCCTTATCCTTTCTTGGCCAAAGCAATTTTACTTTCGACTCACATTGAATCCTCCAGTAAGTATTATTGACTTAATGTTACCAACATCCACCCTTCGTGAAGCATTGGGGATATACTTCATCGACGGCTGATCCTTGGTGACGGGCTTACAGTTTAAATTCAATAATGTTTTTGTTTTTTTATTTATTTATTTATTTTTTTTTTTTTTTTTGTACAAGGACAATATATACATGTTTTCTCAACTCCAGACTCTCAACTCTAGCACAAATATCCCTTTTCTTTGGGGGGATCCGGTAGGACCTCGGCAGAACCTCCTAAGAGTCGTGTTTCCCTCGGGATCTGCCTGTCGTTCCCAGAGCAGTGTCTACCAGAGGAGAGGTCGTGTCTGTAGACCGCAGGTGGGCGAACACTCAACTCGCTACAGTGACAGAGCTTGTTTGACCTGTCATAGCGGTACTTAAGTCCTGTTTTTCTTTAGGCAAGCTCAACAGCCCTCACTCCTCCTCCATGTTTATCCACTACAGTTAAACTTTTAACACTTAAAACATTTAAATAAGGAGGACAATTACATATCACTATTGTTTTATCAATTAATAATACAATGCCTTGTAAACATTTTACATTGATTACAATCCTGTCTGAACTAGAATAAAAGAAAACCATATATTTCCTATTACAAGATTTTACCTAAAAATAAACAAACTGTAAATTAGATGAATCATAATAATAAACAAGAATTTCTATTCTTACAAGTTAGTGATGATAAGGAGCGCTATTGATAAGACGATTAAGATTTACTCTAGATTAGCTCGGACGAAAGCACTTAGCCATCGTAACTACATTCGTATATCTCATCCTTAACAAGAAATTTTGGTAAAAATATTTTAGGAAATAACGCTAGACAATTACTTTATAGCCCCAATATGCTTCACAAACTTTTTCGTAAATGAAAAAAAAAAATGGAGATATTACGACAAATTTCGATACTCCTCTGAATCCCTCCCTTCCCATCATCCGATTTCAACAAAAAATTACTTCCTTCAAGAATAGGAAATTTTATTCCCTCTAAATTTAATTTCAACAAAATTAGTTTCAATACTTTTAAAATAAGTTGCCTCCCCCAAACATTCGAAATTAAAGTGTTAAAGGTTTTCCTTAATAAGCACTTTTTTTTTTCTTTTTTTTTTTTTAAATATCATGGTATTAATNATATATATATAAATCTGTATTAATTCACTGTATTTGAACTGTAATAAGTTTGCTAAGTCGCTCCAAGTCTGTTCACTATTTGCTAAGAAATGTGCTGCAGCCTCACCTGAATCCAATGTGACAGTCCACGGTGGAGAAGATAGCCGTCCTATAACCTTCTCCTTGGTCTTCAGCTTCAGCAAGTTCAAGACTCCACTAAAATACCCTCATGATCCTCTATCGAAATACTATTTAATGAGTGTAGCCTTACAATAACCTACCCCTTAGTTCCTAGGCCCAGCGTGTTGTCTAACAACACCTAGCTGTTTTGCAACCTAAAGCATTTAAGCATTTAAATTTAGTGAAGAAGGGGCTTTTTATTTTTACACCGATTAAAATAGTCCATTTTAGTAAATATTAAATAATTTAATTTAATGTTGTGGATTAGAATGAATTGGATTAGACTACGCTAAAATTGTGAGCTCTTCAGAACCGAAATTCGCGGTAACGTTTAAACAATTGCCAACTTAACGGACTTTAGCAGGTGAGGACTATTTGTAGGCACAACTTACCATCATCCATCGAATAAAATAATTTATTTTTCATTTTTAAAGCAATATAGATGGAAAAAATAAATCAAAATATGTTTTGTAAGTGTGTGTACGTGTGAGTATGTTGTGTGAATCCACATTATGCATTAATGTGGATCTGCTCACACATATCAGAGTAAACTGAGCCACATTTTTTAATAATAATAGTAAAAAGTTTAGGTACGGCATCAGCGTTTCTCCAAATTTTATGAGTGTATGTGCTTGTATGTAGGAGACAGATAGAAACTCATACGAGTTCATTAATATATTACATTTCAGTAACTAATTCCATTCTGTTTACTTTAAATTTACCTTGATGACAGTCATTATTTGCCGACAATATCCGCCAACTCTCATGAAAACATGTCGAGTTAAAAAAAAAATTTCCTACTTAATTCATGTGCGTTTTAATCTTTTACTATTTTTCTACAGGAAAGATTTTAGCATTTACCGTACTAATCAAACGGTTTTTAAAAAAATTACCTTAATACAGAATTCGGTTTCTTTATTTTAAAATTTACGGACGCTATGACGCATTCAGACAAATACCAATACATATATTCGTCATATATATACAAGAATATTAAACGGACCCAATTTTTAGCTCCTCCAAAGTCAGATTGGTAACTATCTGGTCAAATTTTTCATGGGTTATTTTTCTCACGGGATGAGCTTAATTTCCTGTCAGGAAATCTGCTAAATATAATAAAGGAATTACTCTTTTACAAAATTAGTAAGAAAGATTTTCTATGGTTCGATGCCCTTACTGGTTTACTCCGAAAAATCGAGGGCGGATGTCCTGTAGCGGTAAGAGAAAAAAAGGATGTTTGCTACAAGAGAACAGCCTGGCAGGAAAGAAGTATGAGCTACTCGCTATGGGATGCGCTCGTTTGTTTTGCATTAAGTAGGCAAACAAATGACTGTTCAATGGCCGTCCTTTGGGATAAAAACCGTGTGTAGCGGAGTAACACTCAGTCCGCTCAAAGAAGCCAAAGAATGAAGTCAATCGCAGCCCTCCTGGTCGTCTCCTTTTGTTTCTCCCGTGCAATGGAGGATACTACTGGAGAAGCACTGCTGGCAGACGACAGCGGCAGATCTGGAGCCTCCAGCGACTCCTTTCAAGACACCACCCCTCCTGAAAGTGTGGTAGCTAAGGAAGTTCTGGTACAGGACAATCTCTCTCCGGGAGACTGGGATGCCGATAAGGAAGAAGCCAAGATATTCGGTGGGATTTTCAACGATTCCTTATCAGGACTTCCCAGTATAGCCATTTCTAACTCGTCCACTGCTGGACAACTACCGACCGGGATATCCAGCCTCTTCCAACAGATCACCTCCGCTCTTGGATCCCTGGCAGGCCAGGTGACAGCCTCGGTGGAACCATCATCCGGGACAACACAAGAATCAGCCACTCAGAACGAGACTTCAACATCTGCCGGGAAAGCTCTTACTTCAGAGGCTCCAATACCAACTGCAGAAGAAAGCGCTAAAGAAGGTAAGCTATTCGTTGGTTATCGTTAAACAATTGCAGATAATTATTTGTCCTTGTGTGGAAATCGATACGTAGCCATGGGAAATAGTAAAGCTCTGAGCGTCCTATTCTCTCAAACTTTATACATTTTATACTATAAATGCAAGGGAATAGAATAAAAAAATCTTACTGTCTCATCTGGAACTCGAACCCAGATCTCCTACTTTCCGGACTGGCATGTTACCATTTACATCACCGAGAATAACCAGATAACTTATTAAATTCCCCGCACTCTACTGGGAGCCAAAACCCCCGAGAAAGACGTCGTCTTACGCTCGAAGGAGCAGACATCGTCAGCTATTTATTAGACTCTCGTTTTTTTGCTTTTATTTATTGTTATAAATATTGCATTTGTTGTGGTATTTAATCCCACCCCACATTAATTTTATTTTCATACATTTTATTTATACATTCTCAATAATGTAAACTAAAGAGGAATTCAGCCTTTAAAAAAAGCCATAGCTCCAGGGAAGTAAGAATAAATATAATTTTTTTGTTATTTACACTTTATTAATTATTTTTCAAAACTAATTTAATAAATTATAAATTTACTTTTACTAGTGTATTAAATTTCACATTCCCTTATATGAAATCAAACAAAACTACGAGCTCCAAACAAGATCTTATTTATATTTATTTATTCCCCCCCCCCTTTAACCTTTTATGGTTACAGAAGAAGAACCGAATGGATCCTTCGGCTAACCCAGTGTAAGAAATATTATAGAAGTTTAACAGAGGAATTGAAAAATTAGGTCTGGGGTTTGCGTGTACTATTAATTTTAATTAGCAACGTTTTATGTTATTCTTAATGAAATTTGACATATTGCTTTTAAATGTAAGGCGGAGTTCGCTAAAACATACAAATACTAATGGGAGATTACTTATAACGTTAAATCCGAAAACTAAAATCTTTTCGCAACATATGAGGGTATCATTTAGCTTAGAGCAAATTCAAATATATATATATTTGACAACTAAAATTCGAAGTAATTCGTTTATTTTATGCAACTCCATTGTTAATGACTTTTTCAAACATTTATTATTATATAATCTATTAAGACGAATATAGAAGAACATAACTTGGATAAGAGATTGTCTCCTGGTGAGGGGGGGGGGGGCTATCTTGGCCAAGATAATCCAGCGTCAACTATTTTGATTTCTCCCTATGTTGACCCCCCCTCCTCCTAGTTAGTTAGATCAAATTAGCCATTTACTCTTATCTTGGCCCATTTTAAATATATAATTATAATATATAACTTTNTATATATATATATGTAATGAAAGATTATATAAAAAAAATGTACGTTAGTAATACTTAGATTATATTTAAACACAATTTTTTACTTAATGAGTCTAATGTAATTTAGAGAAAAACGAACCTCTTGTTTTTTTTTGCTTTTCCCTTGTTTGACAAAAAAAAAAAAAAAAATTGAGTGCCCATGATGTATAAACAATCCTGGGCAATAGCAGAGATTATTTTATTGGAAGGTAACATGCCGATTTCCATTTGTTTTTATTCAAATATGGGAAGAGGTAAATTTATCCAGAAAACCTTCAGAGATTCGATTGCTAAGAAATATTTCTTCTTGAAAATATCTCCCTGGCGTTGAGACAACATGAAAAAAAAAAAAAAAAAAAAAAAAACCTTCAGAGAGCTAAGCTGAAATAAAAGCGAGAGTTGAAATGTGAAAGTGAATTTCTTACTTATGCGTTGACAGGTGAGTTGTCTTAGTCAGAGCCACACGGTATAGCATGTGTGGCGAGAGGGAGGAGCGAGGCTGCAAGGCTTACCTCTGTCAGGGCATGCCGAAGGTCGGGGAGGATTCCTTCGGGAGAGAGAGAGAGCGATCGTCGGGACACAGACCAGCACTCGAGCAGCCCGGGACACACACTGGTGAAAGCGGGCCTCCCTCTTCCGCAGCCAGAAGAGAGAGGGGGGGGGGTGTGCAGAAAACTGGGGGGAGAGACTGCAAGCAACCCACTGATAAGATAACAAACCTCTGGAAAAGTAAAGGCATCATGTGTCTTCCTTGTGATACCCCATAAACGCTGATAGAGGCTCAAAAAGAATTAACTTCCATTTACAAATGTTATATATATATATATATATATATATATATATATATATATATATAAAGAGTGTTCAAAAATTAACGCAAGATTTGAATTAAATAAAGTTATCAGTCTTTTTTTTTTTTTTTCATTGAATCATAAAGTATATAGGTAAATAATATAAAGGGTTATTGTAACTACCAATGAATATAGAACTATCACACCTTCTGTAATTCTAGTGACAGAGAACACATATATTCGGCCAAGAAGATGGACAATGTCCGAAAGCGCTCGCCAACAGAAGATGGTTTGCAGAAACCAATGAAGACGGATTACGGAAGGTATGATAGTTATATAGGATAGGGTTATTTATGGAATAACACATTGGGCAAATGGCCTCCACTGCTTTGCATGTACATGCGAACTCCTTTGTCAAATGTCCCCATCAAATGTTTTGCGAAAATGTGGATGAATTTTGTTGATGCAGTGTTGAATCTTCTATTTTTATGCACGGGTGGCTGTGGGCTTGTTGACATAGCCCTGTGATTTCAAATAACCCCATAAAAAGAAATCTAATAGTGTAAAATTACACGATCTAGGGGGGCAATTCTGATCACTGAAATGAGAAAGTACACGACCTGGAAATGTCTCTTGCAGTAATTGAATGGTTACATGGGCTACATGGCTAGCACATATGCCCTAAGTGTTATTCCATAACTAACCCTATTCCATGTATTTTATGATTCATTATAAATTATCAATATAAAGAATGAAAACTATGTTTTCTAATTAATTCAAACATTGCGTTAATTTTGGGACACCCTATATATACAGTAGTATATAGTGCTGTGTACCTCCGACTTATACTAATAAAATGGAACATGAAAAAAATCATTTATTGGAGAAGATAGCCAATTATTTTGATGTTAAAGAAATCAAAACTAATCATAAAAATCACAAAAGTAAAAAACGAACCCAAGGCGATATAGTTTTGGCTAAAAGAAAAAAAAATTGGATAGGACTTAGAAACATAAGGCATGGTACCTAATTCCAATAAAAACCGCGTGATTTTTCCCTATTTGATGAAATATGATACCAAATGAGGGTTGGATAATTCCAGGAATCTCCCTCTGCTAGAAATTAATAATATAACACGATGGTAAAAGCAAAATCCATTATAAAAATTAAGGCGAATTTCTTTACGAAGAACAAACTCACCGGGTAAGTCAAACTCCACCTTTCGCCTTTAGGATTCGATGTATTATCATAAGTCGATACCAATTTGCCGAAATTAAAATCACTTTGAGAGGGGACGCTGTTGAAAGATAAACACCCATTACAAAAATTATATGAGATTTTTTGATTAATTCATCAAATTTTGACATAATTAGTCGCTATTCCAAAACTAACAATTACAAATCGTGTAATATTTTCACTATTGACACTACTTTCCATTTTTAGAATGAATTCAAGACAGGATACGCTAAGAATTAACCAATGATTTTAATACTTCTTCAAGAACCAAGATGACAAAGAAAGGCTTGTTCGTTATCCATTAAATCTTAAATAAGCCACTAAAAGATGTGTGAAAGCTTTGCAAAAAGCATATTTATGACACGGTCAAGTCCAGAAGAATAATCTGTGAATTTTCATCAAAGGTGCAAGATATAAAATGGAGCAGAACTTAGCTTGAACACGTCGTATTTTTAACTTATACATTTTTCACGTATTTTCGCGAAATCTGCTAAAAATTTTAGAGTCATGATCGGAATATCCCATGCTCAAAATAAAATTTCGGATATCATCACCCATATTCTCCCAATCAGCTCTTAAATTGATTTTGAGACCATTCAAACATGTTGGTTCATATTAATAGGATTCAAATCAGAACTCTAAGGAGGATAGTCTATTGCTTTCATTCCCAATTCCTGGAAATGTAATTACCCAAATAAATGTGGCAAATGGAAGAAAATAGTCCAGGAGTACTATTGTTATTCCTGAGGCCAGTTTACTTTTCAGTCAAATGATACGACTGAGGCATTTTTAATAGTCCTTTGTTCAATTGCACTGATGACCGCACCTTTTACTTTGGCTTTTCCAAACTCTATAGCGTCTATTTGTTGAGCTAAGACAAAATCTGGATCAATTTTTAAACCAGATCATTTTTTGGATGACCAATTTTGAATTCACGACAACCCTCTAGAATACCAACCGGGATTGATGGCGTATAGTTAGGAGAGTAATTGATCCATTGAACCATACCCCACAAGCCATCACTTCACAGTACATGGATCCAGAGACCTTCATCGAACACTCCCAAGTTGCTGAGAAGTAGACACATCTCAACTGCAAGAGAAGTAGACACCGAACGTCTCGAAGCGATTAAGCTCTCGGAGTGTAAAACCGGCCAGATGAAATGGTCTCTCTCTACTTTTCAATCGCTCGACGGGCTATGAAGTTTTACTTCAGGCTACTAATATAGCGCTGTAAATTTGTAACTACTTTTTAAGTATTTTGTAATGGCAGAAAGAATTGAACCAGACAAAAATTTTTGAAATGCTACCGGCATAATCATTTGAAAACACTGAACAACAAAGTTTTTGTTTCGGGGTTGAAATTAGCTGATTTTAATGTATTTCCACGTGTTAAAGACCATAAAAATTATATATTAGCTCTTGTTTTCAAGATATAGTATCATTCTATTATATATATATATATTGAGTTTTCAACAAATGAAATATTTCACCACCAACAGTTGGTACACATGTTTGTTTACATAACACCCCTCTCATCAGCTGTTCATAAGTAGTAAACATAACCTTTGCGAGTTTGTCAATTGTACGCACGTGGTTGCTATTGAAATTATCGTGTGAAGTTGATTTTTAAATTAATTTAAGTGCTGATCTGAAATGCCTCGAAAGTGTGTGAATTCTGTCGATAGCTTTTGCTATATATGTGGTGAAATAACATTTAAGGCTCAGAAACGTAAAATGTCACCTATCATTAAGACTGCCTATGAACATTATTTTGGTATAAAAGTTGGGGACCAAGATAAATCATGGGCTCCTCATATATGTTGTAATTCTTGTTCCGTCATATTGCGAGAGTGGCTGAAAAATAACAAGCGGGCAATGGCTTTTGCAGTACCTATGGTTTGGCGTGAGCCTACCAATCATACAGACGACTGTTATTTCTGCTTAACTCCTCCGATTAAGCAAGGTTTGTCTGTGAAGAAAAGAGGAACGGTGAAATACCCTAATCTCCCATCTGCTCTTCGGCCTGTACCACACTCAGACAATTTGCCAGTCCCTTCTCCACCCCAAAACTATGAAATTTTAGAGGAAAGTGATGAAGTCTGTTTACTAGAAGCAACCCATCCTACATCCTATGACCCTGATTTTGATGTAAGCGATAGGTCTAGTGATCCGCACAGAATTAGTCAAGCAGAGTTGAGTGACCTTATAAGAGATCTTGGCTTGTCTAAGGAAAAGGCTGAGCTGTTAGGGTCAAGACTACAACAGTGGAATCTTCTAAAACATGATGTGAAAATATCTCAGTACAGACAGCTCAGTACAGGATGCTCCAGAACTGTTTTATAAAAGACAAGCTAAACGACAGCGATCTTACAATACATCGGATTGACTTAATTGAAATTTGGTGGTACAAACCTCTTTTATTTGTCAAAACACTAAGAATAATGGTTTTTTTTAATCAATTTTGTACTTAAAATATTCTAAAAGAAACATAACAATATTGTTTTTTGTACTTTCACTTTTCACGTATAGTATAACTACTCTTTAAGATTAAGTGCTTTATATCTCAAAAACCAGAGCTAATAAAAATTTTTCAATGTTATTTTCGTTTTTATCACCCCAAAATTAGTAGAAATAGACTAATTTAGTGTAGGAAACATTCAAAAAATATTTTTTTGTTGTTCAGTGAAATTACTAGTCACTTACGATATAATCCCACCATGCAAGAGCTACCTGAACTATGAAGATTAGCAATGTTTCATTAAAGGTGGACATAGATAAATAAATAAAAACTAAATGAAAAAATAAATATGACTGCTTAATAGTCAATAGTTAATAAGGGTCTCCGTGGGATATCAACGAGCAACGTAGAATGTGGGAAGCTCTTACCCACATTAGTGAAATTCATAAATTTCCTCCTCAACAAGAATTCTTGTAAAAATTTATAGAATATAAAAATTGAGAAATAATTTAATTGCAGGAGTGATATTGAAGGTGGAGCATGATAGGTTCAGTAAAAGATGTGTTAAAAATAACGGAAGATAATACGATTATGAATTTTGGTCACCTCATTAACACCTCCTTATCTCATTTTAACCATATTAAATTCACACAATGATCTGAAATTAGAAATACTAAATATCAAATTAGGTTTTAAAAAAAATAATATTTCACTCGAAAATAAATTCTTAAATATCTTTCATAGTACGCATTTTTTCGATAAGTGTTGTTAAAGACAGGGAAAGCACATAATGGGAGGACCAGACCATTACAGTCAGGACCGATTGAAGGAGGGCAACTGCTTCCTTATTTCAAAAGAGGAAATCGGATTTAGCCAGAAAGCTATTACATTCCTCTAGGCTTGGCTCGGCCCTTCCATGAAGTTATAAAAACGGTTCGCCAGCGGATTTTGAGTCAGTTTCAGTTTCCGTGTCGTCATATAGACCGTCAGACTGGTCGTGGCTTTTGCACTGCCAGTGACAGTGAAATGTTATGTGACAGTAATTAGTAATTTCTGAGATAGAAAAATCTCAGTTAGAGTCTAAACTGAGTTAGAGAATAAGTTTCTTGAAAACTCTATTACCGTAGAAAATAAATACGTAAAGTACTCAACTTCCCTAGGAATTAAGATAAGTGTTTTAGAAAATAAGGTCTTAGAGAATTCTATTACCATAGAGAATAAATTGCTTGACTTTTTGGAAAACAAAATATCAGAAAACACTAAGTGCTTTAAATGGAGAGTTTTTTGACCGTAGATATTATTATAAGATGATTTTACCATAGTTTGGGTTCGGTCAAGGTAGATCCAAAAAAATACAGATTTAAAATTTTTTTTAAAGATTATCTGCAATCGTTTCGGCTTACATTGTAAGCCATCTTCATGATAGGCAGCCCTGAAGATGGCTTACAATGTAAGCCGAAACTTTGGCCGATAATCTTTAAAAAAATACGCTTTTTTAAAATTTTTTTATTTTTTTTGGATCTAACTTGACCGAACCCTAACTAAAATCATCTAATACTAAGTGCTTTAGATTACTTACTATAGAGAATAGTTTCCAGGAAAAAGTAGATTCCATTCAAGATGAATTAGTGAGTAAATTAGTTGGTAGTCTTGAGTTAGGAGTAGAAGCCGACTAATCTAGCAACTTGATAACACACAAGACAACGTAAATGCTTATCCACCGTGAAGTCTCCAGAGAAGAGGAAAACCGGCGCGCCGCCACTGTGGAAGTGATTCCGGTAGAAAGATCCCCATTAGAAGGTCATAGAAAGAGTATCTTGAAGTCCACCATATACATGGGTGGACTTCAAGATACTCTGTGAGATGGCAGCTACTAATCCACGGATGGTCGCTGGGAACAAAGGCTTACACGTTGTGCCTGGGTCTGCGAGGAGACACACTAGGAGTCCTTCAAGCTGTACCCATGTCTGAGAGATGCGATGGGATTCGGGCACCGACATATGCATCAGTTATACCGCTCACAACTCCGAAACAGAAGCCCGACGATTCACTTTAAGAAAGTCGCCCTTCTGGTCAGAAACGCCTACCTCCCACTCACGAATGAGAGCCTAGAGGTTGACGAATTCTTAGATAGTCTTCTTGAGCCTGAGACTCAGTAAGTTGTTGTGTTATCCCGGACGAAGACACTTAGCGAAGCACTGACACAAACTATAGAATTCGAGGCTGTGAAGCAGTCGAGGTCATTCAAGAGTTTTAAGAGACCCCTAGTATCCAAGAAATAGTTAAAATGTACTCGAGGCATTGAAAAACCGTAAGGAGGTACGCTGTGGAACTGGATAAATACTTGTCATACATATTATAAGTCACTAATTCATAAGAATTTAAATATAGTAAGATTAATTATTTAATTAATAAGAATATAAAATAAATAAATCAAATATTTTTTTACACTTAAAGTTAATGATATTACTAAATTTATTTTTCAAATCTCAAAGAAAAATATTAGGCACATAAATCTACTAAATAAATAAAAATGTGTACTACAAAGACTAAAATAAAATATGTTTTCTTATTATTGATGGATTATATTTTCCGGTGATCAGAATAACCTTCTTAAGTGGTTATTTAATACTGTTTATGTTTGATGTTTATTATTATGTTCATTGGGGATTTACCGCGCTCAACTGCTGAGGTTATCAGCGCCCTCCATATTTTATGAATAAAATAAAGTTTAAGTTGATCTATCGACACAGGCCCCATCCCGACTGACAGAGACAGACAGAGCCCACCCCGCGGCACCTCGCGGCCCATCATCTTAATAGAATGAAGGTCCATCATAGCTTTAGGTGACAGCCCTGTGAAGGAGGACGTGCTCGGTGGGACCAAGCCGACCACATCCCCCAGGGCGCCTCATGAGCGCCAGCAAGACGCCGCAGAGAAAGCCCAACCCACCCCCGCCCATGCCACGACGGGCCTGCATCCTATTGCTCCGCTAAAAGGAAGTCCTTCATATAAATTGAGTCTGATTATTTGTGTTTAATTAATCTATTCGTTCAGTTGATTTGATTTTTGAAAAGTTATTGAACATTACTATTAGTGTATTAGTTTCAGCAAATATATTCATGACTAGAGAATCAAGAGGCCTCACGGACACAGCAACCCCCAACGGCCCTCACTCGCGAAACCGGGCCGCTCCCCTAACTATTTGAGGCCCATTATGTGGGATTTATTGAACAGCCTGGGACGAGGATGTGCTCGGTGTGCCAATCCGACCACACCCTCCAGGCAGCTTTTGAGAAGGAGCGAGCACGGCTCCGCCAGACNCAGTATATATATATATATATAAACATACTGTGAACCTTAGAATACAATTTAAAATTATTAATTTTGCGTTTAACCTTAACACAGACTTTTTTGACACTAAAAGAAGTGTTTTAGCAAATACACAGCTAAATAGAACTGTGATTTGAGGGATATAACCTGTCCACAAATTTATTTTAATTAGTCACGGCCTAGAAGTCGTTTTTCTTGATGAAGCTTAGAATGCTGTTTTTTTTTTTTCATTTAAAAAAAATGAAGCCAATTAAAACCAGAGTGATTAACATACTAGTAGAGAATGGTAATCACCTATAACCCTAAAGAGAATGTTATTTTAACCGTGAACTTCGCTGGAAAGATCTTTTGTTGGGTGAGGACAGAATCGGTACAGAATTTTTGATTCCCTTGAGGGCCCCAGGCACAGGGGGAAAACCGACCAATCAATTTCAAGTAATAATTCTGAACCCTGGGGACTTGAGTAACTAGCAGGTTCTCATATAAGCAAAACACTTTCTACTGGCGAGAAAAACATATTTCGCAATGCAAAGTAACCGTTCCTAATTGATAAATAACAGATAAACGCTACATTGAATAGTTTAGCTACAGTACAATAGGTCCTGGCATTGCACAAGCAATGGATTTCAATATTATTTACGGGTATAAGAAGGCCGAATGAATATTACTTAAAATTATTATTTTTAATTTATTATATTTATCAGCAAAATGCGATCAAGAAAATCCAGCTATTTATTCACTTTTATACTGCTTGAAGAACATAAAGAAAACACAGGTAAAAATAAACATAACACACAGAAACTGCGTAATATAAGCAGATTTCAATATTTCTTAAATTTAAAGAAGAGAAAAAAAAATTTTTTATCTAAAAAAACCCGAATAAAATCGATAAGCCACTAAGCATCTCTTTAGCCGAGAAGAAAAAGTGAAAGAATCTCTCAGCCGTCATAGTTACATTCCTAAATATCTTATTTTACAACCATTTCCCGTAAAAATTTCATGTATTATTAAAGTCATAATATGCAATTTTACATCTATTATGTTTTATTAAAGTTTTCATAATCCAAAAAACAACGATTATCTCCATCTCTCACTGATTTCAACCAAAATTAATTACTTCAAGAAATTGCTATGAAAAACTGAAAGACCTAATTTGGTTCATACATTTATAATAAGAGGCCCGCCTAACACTTTAAGTTACGTAATATTTTCTTTAATGCATTTTCAGTAAAAATCTTTAAAAATATATGTTTTACACATATCATGTCCTTTCATTTTTATCGTATCTCTAAAAGAAATGAAGATATTGACGATTTATGAAAAGAGATTATCAGGGATTCGTTATTGGTAGCTGAAGAATCAAAAACTAATTTGTAACAAAAAGAAATTTTATTTTAGTAAAAGTTCCGGCCTTCAACAGGGCAGAATATGAAAAATAATATATAAACATGTAATATATATACATGTCCATATGTCAAAATCCAACAAATAATAAATAAATGGAAATATATAACTGTGCGTGATGAACTCAAGAGGCCCCACGGAGTCCATTTATTTCATGTATAAAATGCATGAAAACGATACTGAACATTTTAGGGAGGAAAAAACGTGATTTGTAATATTTTGAGAGTAACATACCAAATAGGGATAGGGAGAGAGACTCGTGCTCAACAGTGTCAACAACATGACAGATCAGTTTTATATTTTTTATTTTTATTT
>KZ807363.1:353077-370938 GCA_000696205.2 Oncopeltus fasciatus | reverse complement strand
TATGTGTGTGTGTGTGTGTGTGTGTGTGTTTGTGTGTGTGTGTGTGTATAATTATTCCCCACTATATACTTTCGAGAAACTAAGGTAGGAGGACTGCGAAAGTTAATATAAAAAGACCTTTTCTATAAGATAGTCATCAGAAAGGCCTCCTGCTATCAAGATGGCACTCCACAGGTCAGAGAACGCACGCTTGGAAAGATTGAGATAAAATTCAGAACGCAATACCCGCCTTGCGTACGGGTAAGAGAGGCTTCAGGAGTGGCTTAGAAAGGGACTTGTCACTTTGCAGGATACACAAGGACTTAACAAGGCTCTTGCTTCAGACAATGATAATACTCCTGGAGGGTATATATGTACAAGCCTCTCTCGCAAGGAAAACCTTCTTCAGCCCGAGATAAACATAATTCTCATTCCAGTTACGCCTGGACTGAATAAATAAACACTTATAAACTTCAACTCACATAAGTGGAACAATATCCTTCATTCGACATTTAAAAAAAAGAAATAATACGCTTACAGATTGATACATTTCTATAGCTAAAACACAAATATATGTTATAAAATAACTGTTCTTGAGAGCAGTGGATGAACTTAAAATCTTACTTCAAGAAAATCTTTCAGTCATTGGATATTTTTGTAGAAACTTTCCATTTTGTTTTAGAAAAAAATAAACTTCTGGAAAAGAGAGTACATGTCAGTTGGGTAGGGGATTCTCTGCAACCAGCGTATGGAATAGCTGTTATGCGGACTGTTTACTGTATTTAGGTTCCAGCCAAATTGATAAGATCTGACATACCAATATAGGTCCTAGAGTGAAAAATAGAGCTTTTCAGAAAGGATACAAGGAAGTATGATTCAGTGATCAGGAATCATTCCTTCTCAAGCCATAATTACCGCCATTATGTTGTTGTTTGTTTTTATACATACCCAGAAGCACAATAAGACAAAACAAAATATCTTATACATAAATAATAATCTTATACATAAATTAATTAAAATTAAAAGATTTTTATTGACAATGACCCGTACGATTCCGTCATGAAGGAATAGCATAAACTAAGTACATTTCCCATGTTTCATTGGGATGCATGAAAGAGAAATTTTAAGAGGAAGTATATCTTTAAATCCGGATAGATTAAATAGTGCAAAAGAAGTGACCAGTAAATCTAGCTTAAATTGGCGAAGAAGAAAGAGTGAAAAAAATACTCATCCATCGTTATAGTTATACTCCTAAACATCTCCCTAATAAGTGTACAAATTTTATAGAGCATAAAAGTTAGGAATTTTGTTTTTCTCATTAAGAGTAATAAAACGTATTCTTACCTTAAATTGTAATGAATGTTTTACAATTTTTTAATTTTGGTCCTCTTCTAAACTCCCCTCCTTCACGTCATCTCATTTTAACAAAAATTAATTCATTCAACAACTTGCAATAAAGAACCTAAATACTTAATTTGGTTTCTATACTTTTAAGATGAGAAGACCCGCCTAACACTCGAATATACATACTTTTTTTCTTTTTAATAAATAAATCTTTATTTATTGCTGTATGTTGGTTGACGTCTTGCAATTTGATGACAGCGAGATGTATACAATAATAAAATAAACGTAAAAAAAAATTAAAATGACAATAAAATAAATAAATAAACATCACTATGCCGGGAGAAGGGTCCATCGACCCCACTCCCAATAACTTTATTAAGGCCCAGGAGGTCGCGAGACCAACTCCGTTTTAGTCTCCGGGGAGGATTGTAAAGATTGGAGCCCGACGACAGGGATTGGGCTAGTGGATGAAGTTGGAGTTTACTATGATAGTGATAGCGGCACCTCAGAGTTCTGCACCATAGGTTCAGGATTGGTTGTAGTAGTGCCTAGTACAGTGTCAGTTTATTCTCTGTTGAGCTGTGAGCACCTGTTTATAAGACTGTATAAGAGTCCGGGGCGTCTGTTGAGTTCTTGTCGTTTGAATTTAGTATGTTCATTCCAGTTGAGTCGTGAGTCAAGGTGGGCCCCAAGGTAATGGACTGAATTAGAGAGAGGTTAAGGGATATTATTGTATGTAATTAGGAGAATTTTTTTTTCTTAGCTTTGGACGCATTTGGACTCGATTATTTTAATTCACCATTTGCTGCACCACTGCTGTAGCAGGTTTAGTAAAATGTTAGAAGCGGTTTTGGAATCTTGGGAAAAGAGGATCGCTTTGTCATATGTAAAGAGGGTTAAGAGGGTATTAGCATGGGTATGTCTGCAGTATAAAGGATAAAGAGAATAGGTCAAAGCACACTGCCCTGTGGAACACCCGCTTTCACAGGGTAGTGTTCGGTGTAATCTGATCCTGTCCGGACCCTAAAGAAACGATTAGAAAGGTAAGACTTAAGTATTAGGTAGATGATGACTAAAAATAAGGATTTGAGTTTATACAATAGACCAGTATGACACACTCGGTCGAATGAAATAATATTGATTTTCTCGATTCCACTGATTTTATGAATTTCAGATATAGATTTCATTAAATGTTATTATTATTTTTGTTTATTAAAGTGTTCCGATAATTATTTAATTTTCCCATTTCATTATTAGACGTAATGTATGTATTTTGTACGGTTCCTCGACTTTCATTTAATAGGTCATTTTTTGAGCCACACTGAGACATAATGAGTTTTCAATGAGAGACATTTTATTTAATATTTTCAGTCATTTTTCTTAAATTATAGACATAGTATAGTTTTTGCGAATAGAGGATGTTACAGTGCGAATATGTAGGAGCTATACTAGTCCCTGGAGATGAGGGTTTTCCCTCATCTTTGAGAATAGCCTCGACTGCGCTCGACCTCTATTTCTGATTTGTTTAGTTTTCTTTTCTCTCTTGAAAATGCGGCATTCACGGGGGACTACGCAGAGTCTTGAGCTTCACTTAAAATCACCGTTACACTTGCCCGTTACATTATCTTTTTAAAACAGTTTTTAGATCAATGTTTAGAGCGTCAGCGATTGTAGCACTCAACCGGTTTATGGACATAAAATCGAACCGTAAATCATTCAAAATCAGATTGTACTCTTTTAGGAAGTTCAAACAAAAAGTTAGTTGAATTTGATCTTATTATATTTTCCAAATTTCTTATAATAAAAAGCTACTCATATTCTTATTCAAAACAAGCTAAGAGCTGCAAATAAACTAATTACATCTTTGGTAAAATTTACAATTTGCGTGAACTAAAAACAAATGGGATACCATCATGCGCTTCAATTAGTATGAAATTCATTTTTTTTTTTAATTTCATTTTTTAAATGAAGATATATGAGTAGATAATTCCCTCGCTGCAGAGTGACTATCTACAGGTTGCCAACCCATTCTGAATATCCATGGTTTTGGACAAGCTTTTATTTATCGATAAAAACTTGCCTGGGGTGGGTTTTGAACCCATAGCGCCAGGATAGCGAGACCCAGAGGGATCCCATGAGCTACCCTTTTTCTAGTAATAATGTGATTAGACCAGCTTTAAACCACTGTTAACCTTTAAAAACCTGTGGCTTTCTGTAGGGTATGTTGTATATTTATATTAACAATTAATTTAACAATATATTATAAAGGAATAAAGGAACAATATATTGTCCTATTTATTACTTACTTGTTTATCCAAACTTAAGTAAGAAATTAAAATTAAATTTATGAAGAGAGGATAGTCAGGAATTCGGCCATGGTAGTTGAACAATTAAAAACTAATTTCTAACCAAAATAGTTTTTATTTTAGCCAACATTTTGGCCTGAATGTCAGGCCTTCAACTGGGCTGAATATGAAAGAGAAACATACAAAATTGTAAAGAAACGTGTCTATATATGATAATGAAACAAAGAAAAATGAATGAAAATATAAAACTGTGTGTAAACGATTACATAAAATGTATGATGAACATATCGGAAATAAAAAAATATTAATAAAACTCGTAAGTGTACATACCAAGAAGGGTGATGGGGAAAGAGAGAGACTCATGCCCTAACAGTAATATTTTTCACATCTTAAAACAAAATTCATAATAAGACCACCCCATAGCTTTTTTCCCTCCCACTTTCCTACAGCGATATGTCCTGCACCTCTGCAGCCATTTAAACCGTCTCATTCGTTCCCCACTCTTACGACCGTTTCCCGTGCTTTTCCATAACGGTCAAATAAATTTATTTTAGACATCAGTCACGATGTAGACTCAGTTGAGCACGAGTCTCTCTCTCTCTCTCTCTCTCTCTCTCCCCATCACCCTTCTTGGTATGTACACTTACAAATTTTAGTAATCATTTTTTATATCCAATATGTTCATTATCCATTTTATATAATCGATTACCAAGTTTTATATTTTCATTCAATTTTCTTTGTTTGATTATCATACATAGACATTTTTCTATACAATTTTGTATGTTTCTCTTTCATATTCAGCCCAGATAAAGGCTTGAAATTCAGGCCAAAACATTAGCTAAAATAAAAACTATTTTAGTTACAAATTAGTTTTTAACTGTTCAACTACCATGACCGAATTTCCGACAATCCTCTCTTCACTAATTTAATTTTAATTTCTTACTTAATACCCTATTTAATTAATAATTGGATAAACAAGTAAGTAAACTTAGACATAGTGTTCTCTACAAACAAAATTTTTCTATTTATGAAGTTGACAGTGACCAACAATTAAATTTTGAGATGTCTGACCCATCTAAAACTTTAGTAAATGAAAAAACTGTATAGTGCAAATAATAGTGGGGTGTACTAATTTTGTATTTGAATGGCCGACTTAAACACTAAATTTCAGCTTAAGTTTTATTAATATTTTCAGAAAAATGTTTGAAACAAAAATATTTTCAACACACCCTTCTATGTAGGGGCCATCCCCACTTGCCCTCCGGATAAAAAAAAATTGAAATATAAAATCTTTTTAAATTCTTGTCACATTCTTTAAACATTTTGAAAAATGTTCAAATCTATCATACAATTGAATTGAAATTTGAACCCTTAAAACATCGAAGAACTTTAAATATTGTTTTTATACACACTTCTGTTTAAGGCAATAATTTTCTGCTCTTATGAAAGTAAAGGAGGAAATATTTTTAATTTATACATCAATTTGAGTATTTCATTGAACTTAAAAATTTATGATTCCAAAAGACTGCATGTCCTTTCACAATTTTAATCAACATTCCATCATTACCGAGGTAGGAATTATTTTCAAAATAAATTTTTAAAAATTTGGAGGGATCAAGAATTATAGTATTTTTGTAATATAAATTTTATATAGTCGAGGGTTGAAAATATTTTTTAAAATTCACTAAAATATTCTTTAAGCAAAGCAATTTAAATTTTGTGAATTGGTTGAGAAGATAAATTTTATTTTTATTATGACCGATACAAATTTTCGTGAATTCGTGACTTTTTTCCATCAAAAAATCATATTATCTGATCTATTCATCAAGTTTTAAAAATTCATTGATTAAAAGGTAAAATAAATTTCCCCATTAAGGAAAAATAATTAAAACTAAAATAATTATTTTGGATCATCGCTTCAAATCTGAAGTTAAACAAAGATAATATTTCTATTATTCATTTTAACCCAAAAAAAAAATGATTTCTAAGTTTATCATACCTTCTATTATCCGTCTTCATTGGTTTCTGAAAACCATCTTCAGTTGGTGAGCGCTTTCGGATATCGTCCACCTTTGAGGCCGAATACATGTGTTCACTGTCACTGTCTGAATCCAACCAATGAAGACGGATAATAGTAGGTATGATAGTTCTATATTCATTGGTAGTGACAATAACCCTTTAGATTATTTCTAAGTTTGTTCAAATTTCGACCATTGATGCTATAAAAAATTTAAATCAATAATCTTGAGAGAAATATTTTTCTGTACACCAGGAGAGACAGGACAATTTTTTAAGAAAACAAATTTTAATGTTTCTTTAGGCATTTTGTTCATTAAATAAACACATGATTTTTTGCGGCAAAATAATTGTAATTGTTTCAATAATAACTGTTATAATCTAGATCCCAACTGAGTACCTCATCAGAGAGATTTGTATTTGAAGCAAATCATTTTAGGTCATAATCTAAAGGGGACAAAATCTTGACAAAATAAAAAATACTTGATCTTGCCCAAACTCTGCACAATCATTCTAGGGTCCATTAATAAAAACATTCTAGAACAAATAATTTAAAAAATATATATATATGGGGGTTATGAATATTTTTCCAAATGTCAATTTTGAAAAAATATTTAAACATTTTTTTATTATTTTAGGTGTTCCCTTGGAATATGTATAAATAATTTATCTAAAAACTTCAGAATTGAGTTCCAAAATGATATGATCATCAGGAACCCACCCAGAAATATGTTAAAAAAATTGCTGTGTGTCTTTTGGGATAGCAGATGAAGAAATGGACCAAAAAAAATTTTTTTAAATTATTTATTTCCCACATAACTCCTGTGGCTTTCTGTAGGGTATGTTGTATATTTATATTAACAATTAATTTAACAATATATTATAAAGGAATAAAGGAACAATATATTGTCCTATTTATTACTTACTTGTTTATCCAAACTTAAGTAAGAAATTAAAATTAAATTTATGAAGAGAGGATAGTCAGGAATTCGGCCATGGTAGTTGAACAATTAAAAACTAATTTCTAACCAAAATAGTTTTTATTTTAGCCAACATTTTGGCCTGAATGTCAGGCCTTCAACTGGGCTGAATATGAAAGAGAAACATACAAAATTGTAAAGAAACGTGTCTATATATGATAATGAAACAAAGAAAAATGAATGAAAATATAAAACTGTGTGTAAACGATTACATAAAATGTATGATGAACATATCGGAAATAAAAAAATATTAATAAAACTCGTAAGTGTACATACCAAGAAGGGTGATGGGGAAAGAGAGAGACTCATGCCCTAACAGTAATATTTTTCACATCTTAAAACAAAATTCATAATAAGACCACCCCATAGCTTTTTTCCCTCCCACTTTCCTACAGCGATATGTCCTGCACCTCTGCAGCCATTTAAACCGTCTCATTCGTTCCCCACTCTTACGACCGTTTCCCGTGCTTTTCCATAACGGTCAAATAAATTTATTTTAGACATCAGTCACGATGTAGACTCAGTTGAGCACGAGTCTCTCTCTCTCTCTCTCTCTCTCTCTCCCCATCACCCTTCTTGGTATGTACACTTACAAATTTTAGTAATCATTTTTTATATCCAATATGTTCATTATCCATTTTATATAATCGATTACCAAGTTTTATATTTTCATTCAATTTTCTTTGTTTGATTATCATACATAGACATTTTTCTATACAATTTTGTATGTTTCTCTTTCATATTCAGCCCAGATAAAGGCTTGAAATTCAGGCCAAAACATTAGCTAAAATAAAAACTATTTTAGTTACAAATTAGTTTTTAACTGTTCAACTACCATGACCGAATTTCCGACAATCCTCTCTTCACTAATTTAATTTTAATTTCTTACTTAATACCCTATTTAATTAATAATTGGATAAACAAGTAAGTAAACTTAGACATAGTGTTCTCTACAAACAAAATTTTTCTATTTATGAAGTTGACAGTGACCAACAATTAAATTTTGAGATGTCTGACCCATCTAAAACTTTAGTAAATGAAAAAACTGTATAGTGCAAATAATAGTGGGGTGTACTAATTTTGTATTTGAATGGCCGACTTAAACACTAAATTTCAGCTTAAGTTTTATTAATATTTTCAGAAAAATGTTTGAAACAAAAATATTTTCAACACACCCTTCTATGTAGGGGCCATCCCCACTTGCCCTCCGGATAAAAAAAAATTGAAATATAAAATCTTTTTAAATTCTTGTCACATTCTTTAAACATTTTGAAAAATGTTCAAATCTATCATACAATTGAATTGAAATTTGAACCCTTAAAACATCGAAGAACTTTAAATATTGTTTTTATACACACTTCTGTTTAAGGCAATAATTTTCTGCTCTTATGAAAGNATTAATTATATATATATATAATTAATTGGTTGAGCTTTAGAAGTCAAGATGTTTCAACAATATTTGTACAATAGTTTTACCATATGATCATGTAAAATGCCTTCTCTTCTGTATCAGATTCAGCAAAAATGTACTTCATTTTTCTCAACCAAAAATAAAATGAAAGATAAAATAATGGTATACAAACAATACAGCATTACAGAAAAACTTAATTTACTGTATAATTAAGGATTGTACAAGACAGCTTTTTTAAACATAAAATTACTGGGCTGTGTTAAACACAGAATTTCTTATATGAACAGTTCCTGTATACCTATTTCATGCAAGGGTTTGTAAGCATAGCTTTTACACCCTCCACTAAGAAATATCATTCATATTTATACAAAGAAAATGTTTCGAACAGTACAGAAAAGCAACACTAATTACAAATAATGAAATAAACATATGAATTTTAAATATTTTACTAAGTTCTAGCACGGGACCTATTGTCACCAAAGACAATTATAAGATAAGAAAAATTTTCCCAGTTCATCTTAAACCATTTCTTCTAATAGTATTATACCATAATAGTACCATAATTATACCAGAATAGTACCAATTCTGTAATAAGAGTATTACAACCTGAACTATGGGGAACAATTTTTATGTTTATATATAAATATATATCTGCTCCTTATGACGAGTCTACAACATTGATAACAATGAATAGAGTTAAGGGGATAAAAATAATTGACCCACCCACCTGAAGGAGTAGGGGTAAAATTATAATCACTTAACCTTGTGTGTGAGTATATATATATATATATATATATAGAAAATGAAACACTCGCGACAGTGATAAAGAGTGCAGTGAACACACAAAAGAAAAAATCACAAAGAGTAAAATTTTCAGATTTCTCGCTCTTGTTCAATGAGGAGTGAAGAGAGACTGGTACTGCAGAAAGGAATCAAAGGAAAAGGAAGAGGATTATGATCTCCTCCCCTATTGTTGGCAATGATGCATGGTCTTATAGTTGCTTTATGCACAAATAGTATATATATATATATACATATATAACACATATATTTCTAATTGCGGAATAAAAACTTTAATTTGGCCCTGAAGAGTTACTTTATTAGTTTTAACGAGTAATTTCTTCCATATTGCAATGTAGACCACCTCGAAATCGGACCTTTCCTTCAGATTTGAATTGGCTCTGTATTGTCAGATACTTGGGAGTATTCTCTTTCCGCCAGAGTGCAGTCAGGGTAAATTCTATCCTACCTGTAAAATTTTATCCTTTGACCTGAATTTTTCCCTTTTTTTTTTTTTTCAGGAAAGTAGTAAAACTGACAACAATGTGTCTCTTTCCAACATTTTTCCCTATTCTATAGTGGTTGATAATTTACCTCTCATCTACGGGGATTTCAGTGATATTAGAAGCCTCTTTGTGGCAGATACTACATTTTCCTATTAAGGGTTGCCAGAAAATATAATTATTTTTTTTCTTCTTTTCCATCAAAAATTCAATATTTTTTTTTTGTTTTGAATTGAGTTTTTTTTTCTTGTTCTTCTAATATATTTTCACAAAGTTTCATCATTTTAGCCAAATGTTGGTTCATATATCTGATCATACCGAAAAGGGTTCTATTGTTCAGGATTTACTTCCTAATTTCTTCTGCTCAATTTTTATATTTAGTTTATTTGTTATTACATATATATATAATTTTTGTCTTTATACACCACATGTGTGTACCACTTATACTCTCATTCGGATATATATATATATATAGATTTTACCAAGAATATGTATATGTATTCTACGAAAAATCTGATGAAACAGTCTGCCTATTAAGTTAGATTATCTTTTATAAATGTATTATTATGAAATGCACTATTACAGTTCAAGTGNAAAATAAAAAAATAAAAAAAAAATTCTTATTCTCAAAATTTAAATTGCTTGGGGATAATATACCACAATACAAAATTTTTAAAAGAATTTCAGAATTTTTTTTCCATTGTTTTTTACATCTAATTAAAAATACATGCCTCAGGTACTTCTAGTCTAAAAAGGTTTACTTGGTACCCCTTAAGTTATCTAGAATGAGTAGAATAGAAAAAGAATATGGCTTACTTGTTTTGTTTTGCCTCAATCTGTCATTTCTAATGCTGTTATGTCGAGTGCACAGCATTAAGAGGTCTGCAAAGTACATCATAATTAATTAATGAGTAATACTTAAAGAAATTGTGGTTTATTTTTATGAATTACTATTTGACTTATTACAAATCTTTGTAAGATCATAGTGACCTTGTTATTTTAAGTACTGAAGAGTCAGAACTGAACCACGCCCCTTTGTATCGTTAGGACTTTGTTGAGTCTAACTATATTTCATACGCTTAAAATTGAGCCCTACTTACAGTTCTGAGTGTAAAAGGTAAGACCACTAAACTATGTACTAGACTAGTCAGGAAGTGCTAAGTTCTCAAATCATCGTAGTTACATTTGTATATGTCTTCCTCAAAAAGTGTTTTTATTGTAAAAATGTTACAGAACATAAACCTTAGAAAACTACATTTCACACCTATTATGTTTTATAAACTTTTTTATAACTCAAATAGCAATGAAGATTTTGCTAATATAAATTTTGGTCTTTCTCTAAATCTCCTCACCCTTCTACTTCATTATATTTCAACAAAAAATGAATTCCTGTGAGTGGTTGTCTAACACTGTTTACCTATGTAATAAAAGTTCAAACACTGATTATTGAATTAAAACTGCCTAAATTACAGTCCAAAATATTTGTCTTGATATGTATTTATTGCAAAAATATTGGAATACAAGAAAAATGTATTTAACAATTATTTTCTATCAATTCTTTTGAATCACTAAGATTAATATAAACGATTATTCTATTTGTCTCTCTATAAATCTCACCCCTCTACCTAGACCTATGTCAGCCATTAATGAACTCATCAAAGTTTGCAAAAATAACCTTAAATAACGAATTTGTTTTTTTTATACATCAAAAATTATTTATATTAAAGTGCGTAATGTCATATATATACATATATAATGTGCATGACAATATGTCACTAGGGTTATATTGACCGCTCGTCAGTTTTTGTTACTTATTTTTCAACCACCCATATTTTAAGTAGGTACCACTTCTTCTATTATTTCCAAAATATAATCACATGTGAATATGTAACAGCTCCTTCTATAAGTAACGTATACAATTTTAATGATAATAAAAAACACTATTAGTTTAGCTTTCTAGTTCGAAGAAGTTCAAGAGAGCAGTCCTAAGTGAGTGCTTGTGTTTTTTTCAAAGCAGACTTATTTCCTGAGCGATAGCAAAATAAACAAAGTTCAAAACCTACAGATAAGGAAAGAGGAGTGAAAAAATTAAGCAATTTGTATACTGAGTAAACAGAATTTTTGATAATTGGTATATTAAGATCGCATGCAAAAATAAATAAAAAAAAATTATAAAATAAACAGTAAATGAACAGACAGATTAGTTATGGTGACGTTACTCCTGCAAGGAAACAGAAGACTCACCCCCCCCCCCCCCACTCTTTGCTACTTTATATTGCCCCTGCCCCTCAGTTATATAAAGGCTTAGAGACGATTTCGAAAAACTATCATCTACATAACCTATATATTCTTTTAAATATCACTAAATCCTTTGGAATTACGGATTTGATGACAACCTTACCTGTTTCAGTTGGTGATCTACAAAGGCGCTATTGTCCACTGCCAGTCCAATCTTAATTGTTGCTGGTAATTAACCTATCTTCACTGTAGATCTAGATATGATTGTTTCTTCTTAACCTTTTTAAATTTCAAACGAATTTTTCATTCTTAAAGATTAAGCCTCATAATTTGTTGAAAAACATGGTTACTTTAAGAGGTATGAACATTTAATAAACACAAATTAGTACGACCCATAAATATTGGTCATTAATCGATACCTCGGCATATTGATGATATCACTATAGTGATGTTAAATCCTGCAAGTTTTTTTTTTTTTTTTTAATTAAGGTAAAAGCAGATTTTCAGTCCCACAAAAAAAAATTTTAGGGCAGAATGGCTAGATCACTGGATATGAAAAAAGAGAGTATTCAGCCATTGTAGTTGTATCCGTATATATTCTTAGCAAGCTCTTTCCGTAAAAATGTGGTAGAATATATGCTTTAAATTACCTAATTATATTTTGCGCGTATCATAATCAGCAAAGTTTTTCGTAACTGAAAAACGATTACATCAATACTATGGCCCACTAAACCTCTCTCCTATTTATTAGATTTCAACTGAAAACAAAATCGTATAACAGTTCGCAAAAGACTCACAAATACCAAATATGGTTAATATTTTCATGGACTACGGGTCTGTAATAAGAACAAAGATGAATAAAAGCTAATTTATTGTTACAAATAAATAAACCTACTAATTACAAATAACAATCAAAACTACTGCCATTTACTAACTAATAAATAAATAAATAGAAAAGATAAATTACTTACTTTACCATTTCATCTTCCGGGTTGGACCGAGTCAAATTGTTCTTTTTTGCCGAGCTTTCGCACATCATGTGATGGCTTCTTCAGGGCTGAATCACATGATGTGCGAAAGCTCGGCAAAAAAGAACAATTTGACTCGGTCCAACCCGGAAGATGAAATGGTAAATACATCTGACGACCGACGAAGCCTACGTGAACAAATTACTTACTGCTAATTATCAAATCTATACAAATGAATTAAATGTGCTTATTTACAAATAAGCCTCAGAACACTTGTTAAATTGTCTGCACTAATTACTGTCACTTAACATCTCACTTTCCCCAGCCCGACGTACTGAGACACTTATGATTTGGAATCTGACACTGACTCGAGGACTGCTGGCGACAGGTGTTTCTCGGTAAACATAATTTCCTCGTCTGAAGTAAGGATGCAGGTGGCCACCTTCAATTGGCCCCTTCCCGTACATTCCTGGCCTTGTCATTTCCTATTTCCACAGTCTTTAATAATACATATGTTTTCGGATATCTTCATGAACAAATATCATTAATCATTACATTGAGGTTGCAAGTTATCATGTTATTGAGATTACTTTTATTATTTCAAATATGCATGATTAGAAATATCATTATGAATATATATATTTGATATAATTTTGAGTGTGTATGATTATTGATATCATGAAGAATGCGAATAATTATTGTAAATATGTATAATCACATTAAGCGCTGTCCTGTCGTATAAATGTCTTTGAATTTTTGTAAATGTATTAACAATTCAATATCATTCGAATTTCAACAAGCATTTAATACATTTTTTTGACATTGATGAGACATTAGATAAATATTTGAAGTATAAATGAAGTATATATATAAATAATGGCCCTCAGCCATTTTATATTACATAGTATATATATATATATACATATATAACACATATATTTCTAATTGCGGAATAAAAACTTTAATTTGGCCCTGAAGAGTTACTTTATTAGTTTTAACGAGTAATTTCTTCCATATTGCAATGTAGACCACCTCGAAATCGGACCTTTCCTTCAGATTTGAATTGGCTCTGTATTGTCAGATACTTGGGAGTATTCTCTTTCCGCCAGAGTGCAGTCAGGGTAAATTCTATCCTACCTGTAAAATTTTATCCTTTGACCTGAATTTTTCCCTTTTTTTTTTTTTTCAGGAAAGTAGTAAAACTGACAACAATGTGTCTCTTTCCAACATTTTTCCCTATTCTATAGTGGTTGATAATTTACCTCTCATCTACGGGGATTTCAGTGATATTAGAAGCCTCTTTGTGGCAGATACTACATTTTCCTATTAAGGGTTGCCAGAAAATATAATTATTTTTTTTCTTCTTTTCCATCAAAAATTCAATATTTTTTTTTTGTTTTGAATTGAGTTTTTTTTTCTTGTTCTTCTAATATATTTTCACAAAGTTTCATCATTTTAGCCAAATGTTGGTTCATATATCTGATCATACCGAAAAGGGTTCTATTGTTCAGGATTTACTTCCTAATTTCTTCTGCTCAATTTTTATATTTAGTTTATTTGTTATTACATATATATATAATTTTTGTCTTTATACACCACATGTGTGTACCACTTATACTCTCATTCGGATATATATATATATATAGATTTTACCAAGAATATGTATATGTATTCTACGAAAAATCTGATGAAACAGTCTGCCTATTAAGTTAGATTATCTTTTATAAATGTATTATTATGAAATGCACTATTACAGTTCAAGTGCTTCAATAAGGAATTGTCGTGAGCAGTAAGTTATGTCGAGCACGAAGCGAATGTCGATGGTCCCCTCTCGTGGCGCCCTTCAACAACTCAGGATAGGTTGGACAGGAGCTACGAAGGGACACAATCTCCTCAAGAGGAAGTCTGACGCCCTACAGTTCAAATTCCGCACTGTCATCAACGAATTAATCTCGACGAAGGAGCAACTAGGACAGGTACTCATCAGATATGATAATCTTTCCTTATACTATAGATATGTCAACGAGGGATAACATTGTGGGAATTAAATCCGGCAACCTAAAAAATAACTAAACATCCTGTGTGCAACCTTTGCTACAATGACCTTTTGGTGTACCCAACGAGTGACATTTCATATTTGCTGACGACACTCTCTTACTCTGCAGGCTTTTAGAAAAGAACTCTCAACTTCTACGGTCAATACCAGTCAGGCTGCAGCGCGGTACAGGCAATGCCGACTCTTATTGAATCCCTCGAAGACTTAAACTAAGTGACTTAGTCCCTGGACTTTCAATAATCGGGTCGTCCCTGAAATCCAAAAATATCATCATCCACTTCGTTGGAAGCTTGAAAAACAAGGGGTACAATACCAAGAGACATTTCAGTACCTTGTCAAAGTACATTTAGGTACACGTCTAACATGGAAGACCATAGATACCAAACCTACTTCAACAAGCTCACACTCGACTAAGCTCACTGAAAGATTACATTCGTTCATCTGTTCAGGTTTACTGAATAGCTTTACTGTTCACAGACAAAGCAGCGCCTTATTGCTTTAAGGACCGCTTATCCTCCCACTTCCTCCTTATACTTGTCCTGTCTGGTTGCAGACCACTAAAACTCTTTCTAAAAAAAATTGAGACATTCCAGAATAGAGTCCTCCGTTCGGCGGCTTCATTAAAAAACAACAGCTTCACCGAGAACTGAGAGTCAAGGATCCATTTGGATTTCACATTGAGGAACTGGCTTAGAGGCACTTTATCAAATCCTCACTATGCTCCAGTGCCTCCTCTACAGAAAAAAAAGCCTTGTCACTACCAAGACACACTTTTAGTATTTTTCATATTTTTTCTTTTTCATTTTTCTACTTTTATAATTAAAATTAGTCTTTTAAACTAAAAAAAAATGTTTACGTTCTTTTTCATCATCAAAAAATACCATAAAACTGATTGATGAAGCAAACAAAGAGGTGTTCAAAATCGATTTTTTGCTTACAGGGAGTCATACACTAAACTAACTGAAAACGTTTTTATTTTTTATTAATTTTTTTGTTGCTAAAACTAATTCGTCCCTAACTACTGTCAGTTGTTTCTCATATAATTATTTATATTAATTTGAATCATTTGTACTCTATTGTGAAATCAGCCAACATATCGTGTAATCTATTATTAAACATTATCACGCACTTGTATTTACCGTTTCTTCTTCCGGGTTGGACCGTGTCAAATTGTTGTTATTTGCCGAGCTTTCGCACATCACGTTATGGCTTCTTCAGGGCTGAAAAGAGAATGAGAGTTGTGAATGAGAGTTGTAAAAGAGAGATTTTAAAAATCCAGGTGGTATATAATTACCATGTTTTATACACGAGGTGGTGTATAATCCCGGCGTGGTCTGGTCCTTGGGCGAAGCCTGCCTTCCCATTGGTTGATACTGTGTTCTGGCTGCTGGTCTCTGGAGTAGTCAGGTAGCTGGTCACTGATTCATTGGATCCTCTTGTCAATTAGCGCTGGTTTCCAGTTTTCGCTCAGTCTGTATCCGTATACGGAAAAAGAAACGGTAAATACATCTGACGACCGTCGAAGCCTACGTGAACATTATCACGCACGTCACTAATTAAATATGATTAATAAGCATGAAAGATTTTCTCTTGCCCCGTGTTGAGTCCTGATTTCTGTGGTATTCAAGAGGCTTTGGCATTTCTGAGCCAAAGGTCACAGGTTCAATACTTACAATCAAGAGGAACACCCAATCATTATTGGGTTCCATTCATATTCGAAAATCGGACTGCCTGGATACTGACTACGCAACTTCTACTATCGGCCGTGGCTCAAGATTAAACAATATATGCACGTGATTCCCACCTTGGCCTCTAGTTGATTTTTTGTGCTATTTTTTAATTTAAATATATATTAAAGATGTAGGCAATTCGCCTATTTTTATGTAGTTGCCTTACTAGTCAGTAGTTTAATCTTATCACCATCTCAACCATTTATGTCCGAGGTTACCCGTCGTAATGCTCAATATCTGCAAAATTTAAACTTTATCACTTTAAGCAAATTCTTTTCTCGATCTTATTCAATTTCTTTTGAAAACCAGCCTTTTTACTGGAAGGGAATATGATATCTACCATGCAGGATCTATGTAATTTAAGCAGATGAAGATGATTATAAATAAGAGTAAATGACTAAGTTAATCTTAGTTAAGTTAAGCTCGAGAAGATCGGTAGAAAAAAGATAGCTAAGTCTGAATTCAGACAGTCAGGGAAGGGAGAAGGGAGAGAACTTCATTATTTGTTACATTCTTAAAGAATTTTTTAATTTACATTTCTCGTGAAGATATAAGATGATGTATATATTGAATAGCTTCCAATTATGTTCTTTAAAACTTTTCATAACTATAAGAATGACCAACGATCGTTCAATTACTATCTTGCTAAACCCTTTGCCCTCTCCCCCGATTCCAGCCATAAACGAACTTACACAGCAAGAGAGAAATGAAAAAACTTAAATTGACATCAATTTTATAGGTAATGAAGGAAGCATATTTCTCAGTAGCAGCTTTGAAGTTTGTAATTGGTTCCTTGGATAGTTTATTAGTAGAGGCAGCGATGGTAGAAAAAGCTAGAGTGAAGATCTACAGGTACTGTGAAAATGTTGGTGGCGTATCACTTGTAAACTTCGAAGTGCAAATACGAGGTAAGCTAAATTCTGATTTACTAAGATGAATGATAAGAGTGACGTCACTCTGATTGACCTTAACTTGTTTGAATGACAGGATATATTCCACCATTAACTAACCGATGGTTCATCGTAGATCCATCAGTTTCGAATGGATTCGAAGGCCCCTTTGACTAATCTCTGACCTTTAGTGGTGCATGGGCACAGGTATGGAACGTGTGCTCTCAGAGGCAGATCTACAGCTTCACATCCCTATGGATCCGGTTTAGACCTTCTTAATGTTGTGCTCTTACTAAGGAGCAGGATACTTTCTATCTTCTGCCCATTGTTCGCGATAGAAATGGCTCATATCTTCACGAAGGCCGTCCAACGGCGACACCAACCAATAATCTCTACAAATGGGCAATCGACACTGCTTCAACTGATAGTAAGATTCGAAAACTTCGAGGCAGGGCGCCTCTCTTCTCAAATACTATATGCAATGGACTTTTTCTTTGCAGCCCTCACAGTGAAGTTTGTTCACTCCAAGTTTTATACATCTTACATGGGGGAAAGAGAGACTCCTGCTCTGTCAGTCATGATTTAGTTACCGAAGAGCAGGATTCCCTCTCTCCCAACACATTTGCCCTGATTTGCTGATGAAAGCTATATATATATATA
>KZ807363.1:333964-345471 GCA_000696205.2 Oncopeltus fasciatus | reverse complement strand
GACAATACATTTTTATTATTAGAAAAAATAAATTTCTATTAAGAATAGAAAGCGAGTTATTTATAATAATTCAAATTTTATTTATAGTTAAATCACTTAAAACACTGCAAATTTTGTTTCCTTCTCTATTTTTTTTTAACTTCATTTAGATCAATTAATTAAACAAAGAAATAAAAATTATTAAGATGATTAAAGGATCACTTCATTTATTCATGTAAATTAACAATAATTTGCAAAAATGTTTCTGTGAATGAATCAAAAAAATATTTTTAATTGTAAAATACAAATTTGCTAAACATGATGTTTTTAAAATCTTAGATATAGCTACAGTAGGCAATAGTTACAAAATACAAAGTAAATTCTTGTTTAAAGTAACTGAGTTAATATATCACAGAAAAAAACCCTTCTTTTTATTCTTTTTTTTTCATAATATATAAAAAATTCATGTAAGAAAAAATTAAGGGTAGTTCTTTGAGAATTAAAGTTTTCTGAGTTAGTTTTACTAAAATGAATTATAAAAAAGATGTAAACTTTTTAACTATAACTTTATTATCCTATGAAAAACTAATGACACATAAAGACTTCTTATAAGTAATATAGGACACACTATAGCTATTTAAATAATTGTATAGCTCCTACTGGAAAGAATTTACCTCACAACCAAAGTAAATTTTTCTACAAAACATAAAAACCCAGTAATCTCCAAATCCAAAAAAGTGGATAAAATGAATCCTAAATAGTGGTTAATTTTGTATGATCCCCTTGCTTTAAAGGCCAATGAAATGTTAAACTAATTATTTCTACCCTAGATATAAATAACTGTTTTAAGATGATAATTTAGGCACCTATAAATTACCCTATTTTGAAATGCTATTGTAACCAAATACCAGGAGCTAGAGAATCCTTCTCATTGCCTTAAAACTTATTTTGTCCCTCCATAATTTGGAATACATAGGCACTCAGTCTTATAAAAATAATGTCACAAGTCCCTATCCGAGCTTCCTCCAAAATGTTGTTTTAATATATCCACACAACAAAAATTTTTATATTCCTAATCAGGACTTATTTTATAGTGGTAGTTTCTAAAATATAATTGGACTTTAAGGTATGATTATGGAACTTTATTTCATAAAACTCTTAAGAAACTGTACTCATTGATAGGCCTAAATTTCTTCTTCTTAATTTTTTTTTTTACTCCTGTATAACTGTTTAGAATTTCTCTATGTAAACTATGATTTATGAGTGATTTTTATTGTTTTTTATTTTTCAACAAAACATTTATTAGATTTTAAATATCCTCAGTTTGGATGTTTGATGACTTATTATAGCATTTTAAAAAAATAAAAATTTGGAATTGGAACACAATTTTTGTTTTTTCTTCCAGCTTGGTAAATCAAACAATAGGTCTAAGTCAAGTAAGTACCTTATACTTTACCTATATACCTTATATGGTATTGAATAATATAGTTCTTTGGATAGATAATCAAAAATGACATCATGCATATTTTTAAAGAGAAAAACAAGAAGATCAAACCATGCATACATAAAAAAAATTGGAAAATAATATTTATTGCAACTTTAATTATAAAAACATTCTAACATATAAGTTTAGACTGGCTAACATTAAATTATCATAAGATATAAGTGTCTTGACAATTTTATTATATATTTTCATTATTATTAAGACTTGAAAAAGATGAACAACCAACATAAATCATAAATTTATGAATGTAAAAAGTACAAATTTAAGAATATCAGAAAAATAGAAACTATTAAGAACACAGGTTCCATATAAAATTATTGACTGAAATATTACTTTATTTGTACTGTAAAAATGCAATACTTCCACTAACTACTAAATACACTAGGAAAGCTGTGAGAGAAAAAAAATGAATAAAAACATATCAAAATAAAAATACTAAGGCTTTTTATAGACTACAAACGTGGTTAAAAATTAAAAATTACCTTAACAAAATTTAATACTTTCTTCTGCAGTTCCTCTATTCTTTTTACATCTTCATCTTGAGTTTTGTTTTTCACCTGTAATAGACAAAGAATAGCATGCAAAATTTATGATTTTCATAATGGCCACAAATTAGAGTAGTAACAAGTGTGATAAAATTAATAAACACAGAAAATAAAGTATTTTAATTTTTCTTCTTACTCTTCTTAATTTTACTCTATTTTTGCTCTGAAAAGTCACATTCTAAATTTCAATAAGAAAAACTAAAAACAAGAGCCAATAGACATTCGACGAAACATACAAACACATGTGCATACATATACATACTTAAATTGTATTAACTATAATTTTTGGTATCAAGTAAGCAAGATCAAATAAAATACAAAAATGTATTTATTTATTTGTTTGTCACAAAAACAACCTCAATAGCAAGCCATATCCATTTGGAATTCTCTAAAAGGTTAATCTATGTGGCATTTGAAAAACATTTTTTAAATGAAAATTAGCAAGTCTGAATAATTTAATACAAATATTCAAATAAACACTTAAAGCCCATTCATAAGAAAGCAAAACTAATAATTATTGCTTATTGCCTTTCATGTCCCATAATTGTTGTTAAAGGAAACCAACCATTCTGAACGAGTTCTGACTTGTCAGATCAATACATTCATTGAACCTTAGATCAGTATCTATCGGAACACCCAAATACCTTATAGCTGAAAGTCAATAAATTCTAAAAATAAAATTTTAATTTTATAAATAATATTTTTAATTTTTTACAAATTAACTTACATGAATCGGAGACAACTTCTTCAGAATATCCATCCAGTCCTTATACTGTGCTTTAATTCTTAATCTCTTTTCTTGGCTAAGTTCAGACTTGAGGAGGTCAATCTCATTTAAAAGAATTGGTGACTCTACCACTTTAACACTAGACAAGTTCAAATCACTGCTACCTAGCATACCTGCAAACAGAAAAAAAAAAAAAAAATCAACATATACGTAGAGAAAGAAAGATCAATTTATCTGTGCCCTAGACCTGGAACTTTTTCACTTGTAGATCTTATTTGAGCCTTCAATCTTTGCTTTGATAAATTTAAGTATGAGTGAGTTGACAATGTGTTTAGAGTTGGGATGAAGGATTTCTGGGACCAGTTGTGACCCTAAGAACAAACATTATTGTAAATTCATCATTTTGTAAGTCCCATGATACAATCCTGTTGGTTCTTTCCATTACTTCTTTCAAATATTCTTTATTTTATTATAAACTTTAGTGTTTTATTTTATTATTCAAGACAGATTAGGTCTTTAGTATATAAACTTTAAATTATTTAGGGCAGATTTGCGCTGATAACCTCTGCAGTTGAGCGCCATAAATCCCCAATAAACATTTAGGGCAGATTTTATTATACATTTAAAAAAATTATTATTGTAACTTTTATTAGAATGATTTTTGAACATACTCTGTTGCTNACTTTTATTAATATTATTATAAACTTTTATTATTGTCACAATAATAATGTATTTAAAACTATTATATTTGTTTAAACAAGATCCACCGTTATACCCAAGAGTGGAACAAGCAAGAACTATGAGGATAACATCTGAAGAAGCTCTACTTCAAAAAGCCAATATAAGACTAATATTGGAAGAAGAAACAGTAAATACAACAACAAGACTAAAACTTTTTTTTTGTTTTTGAGGAGGAGGAGGAGGAGAGGGGGAGGGTATCAGAAGTGAAATACACATTCAAGCCTTTTTTTTAAATCTATATATGCTTCTATATTTTGATAATGCAATTGGGATTACAAATTTAAAGAGTATTACTGTATTGTAGGATGAGAATATCTTATATACCACCAGTTGTATAAAATCACATAAATATATTAGTGTCAACCAATTAATTACATGTACCTGTTGATACCATTTGTTATTAGCACTAATATAGAACACTAAAATACTTAAGAAAATCCCCTCTCTTAAAAAAACTGATTAAAAATTGTCAAAAAATCATATATTTAAGCCTAAGGGAATACCTACAATATAAGATTGCATGTATGTATGTTTAATTTTTTTAAGAGACAGCACATTTTTAAATATTTTAGTACTAATATAAATCGGTACCAAGAGGAACAATTAATGAATTTAATATTGCTAATATATTTTTTTGAAGCAATGCATCACACACACACACAAATACACGCGCACATACGCACAATGAGCATAAATTTTCAGGGGGACTTCCCCCCCTTCATTAGATAGGAGTGAAGAGAGAATCTGTCTAATGAAAATTTAATACTCTGGGTAATTTTTTCTTCTTGTATGTTCACTACACTCTTTCTTTCTCCTATTCTCATTTATAATATACATCGCAGCCGAGAGTGATTTGTTTTCTGTATGTTTTATAAACTCGCTTCATTACTGTTAAACTCTGCAACATATTGTGACACATTTCCTCTGCATCCACCTTGAGCATCTTATCTTCATGGGTAAAGAGAATTTCCTGTTCTCAACCTACTTGAAGTAATCTTCAACTTGAAAACAATATTATGTTCTTTCGTTCATAAATTTCATTTAGGCAGAATTAAACTAGACAAAAACAAGATATAAATAAATAATTAATATAAATTATACTTATACTATACACTAACTAATACTATACAAATGTATGGTTTAACCTTAAGCCTAATTCTACAAACCATACATTTGAATAGTATTCGTTAGTGTATAGTATAAGAAAAATTTAATTTATATTAATTATTTATTTATAACTTGTGTTTGTCTAGTTTCTTTCTGCCTAAATGAAATTTATGAACAAAAGAACATTTTATAATAATACAATGTTAGATTTTAGGTAAAATTTCACTCCTAAAAACTAATAAATAGAACATGATGATCACTATTTGGCAGCTGCCAGTGATAACAGAAGCCAGAAAGACATCTTTGAAAATGAACACAGCCAACCAATGGAAAGGCAAACATAGATCGAGATCCAGCCCCAGGCAGGTATAAAAGGCCCCTGGAACTGCAGTCGCTCTCATCAGCATTCAGCCCTGAAGAAGCCATCACAAGATGTGCGAAAGCTCAATAAAAATTAACTTTTTGGCATGGTCAAACTAGGAAGAAAAAGTTTTGAATACATCCATATTACTTTTAAATTTTCGTGAGACACTACAGATGAGCACTGAGCTACTTTTCTCATAATTTTGCCATGCCAATACTTTCACTTTAAAAAAGGTTTTGTCCAACTAGACTGACCTCTAATATTCCCCCTACTATCCTGAGACAATAGGACTCAATAATTGACTTCTTTGTATAAACAAGGCTTTAGAATACCATTTTTCCCAAATTCCTATTCCTAATTGCTCAATTTTGCTGTACAACTTCTTAACTTATTTTATCAATAAAAAATCTGTATTATTTTATAACTCTAAACTAAATATTAAGCCCGCTGTAATGCGAACACGTGTTTACTACACTTGACATTCCAGGTAACCCTCCTCTTATACTTGTTTGTTTTGGGTCAATAACAAACTTTTCCTTTATTTTTGCATTTAATAGCAAAAGGCTAATTTTCATTAAGAAAAACAAGTGAATGTAGATTTTAGAGTATTATATTAAGTTTTAGGGTTCAGTCTTGCTGTGTAAACATTGCTTTTATTAAGTAAGAAGTCTGAGTTAAGTTTTATTGCTCTATAGAGAAATATATATAATTTTAAATGAACCATATTTTCAACCTCTCCTAAGTAAAAATGGTGAAGATAGGCAAACATATTTCAAAAGTCACTTTATGAGACCAATGTGAACAGCTTTATATGCTAATAAGAAATCTGCTAAAATAAAATAAAATATAAATATAAACATAAGTGATTAGTCTAAATAAATAACTAATAGACAAATAAATTTAATAAAATAAAATAATTTAAACACTTACTGCTAGTCATAGATGACTTCATATCCAATACAGCTTTCTTTGGAAGGGTTTTCAGCTTGTCTTTGAGTTCACCCTTTTCCATTTCCAAAGAATCAATATCTTTTTGAAGATGATCCATTGTTTCCTCAAATTCTTTTTCTTTCCTTTTCAATTGTTGATGAGATTCTTCAAGCTTACGCTAAAAAATAAAAATAAATGAAATGAATACTCTATGAAAAAATATGACAAGAGTGTAAATTTAATTCCTGTAAGAAAGTGATTTATTAAACATAATTAGTTAATTCTATTAAAAATAAATAATAAAATGTGGGATATATATAAAAAAATAATAATAATAAAATAAAATCAGGGATGAAGTGCTGTATTAATGTGACTAGTATCCATTCACAGTGCGTAGTGTGCACATAGTTGTTTTTATGTCCTGACAACATTCTAGCAAACACTAATGAAAAATGCTCTGATTTTATAATATTTTCAACTTCTATTTCACTCGTCCATTTAATTTATTAAGTAAATTATAGTTCATAAAAAATTAAAGAACTCACATAATAACTGTAATTAAATATATAAGATATAATTCAGTGAGGGACCATGAACCCAAGAGTTTTGAATCTGGTTATAAACCAAATTATTCATCCATTGAATACAATCTATTTTCAAGATTTTATACAGACAATTTAACCTTTATACAGAATAATTTCATTTTGAGACAATGTGGGAGGTTCATATTGCAAGTGAATAAGTTCATATTGTAACAATTTCATATAAATATAAAGTTTCAGATTTTAAATAAGGAAATTTAGGATATATAAAAATAATTTTTTTTTTTGAGGTTACTTAAAATAGCACTGAGTGGAATAGTTATTTTTAGCATTTCTTGATTTTAAAATTTAAATTTAGTATAAAGTTTGAAGAAACTTGTAAAACGTCGAGCTTTATGAGGAGAGGTAGGTTAGGGATTTAGTCTTCGGAGCAGAAGAATTAAAAACTCATTTATAAGCAAAACATATTTTTTATTTTTGCCAATGTTTCAGCCTAAATTTCAGGCCTTCACAAGGGCTGAGTATCAAAAGAAAACATACTAAAATAATATAAAAACATGTCAATATGTTTTAATGCAACACATGAATAAATAAATAAAATGATAAAACAGTGTGTAATTAACTATATAAAATGCACTAAAACTCAATACTGAACATACCTAGAAGAAAAATACATAATATTATGAAAGTAACATACCAAATGGGGTGAAGGGGAGAGACTCCTGCTCTACAGCAACTAAATCATAACTGATCTTTTTTTTTCCTAAGACTGAATCCCTAACTAACCTCTCCTCATAAAACACTTTAATGATTTTGTAAAGCAGAATGTTTTTGATTATTTTAGTTTATTTTTCAATCCCTGATAAAATGTTATAAGTACTATTAATGTATTTAGAGTAAAGATATTTTGATAGTGAAACTCTAAAAAGAGACAGTGAAAGAAAAAAAAGGAGAGGAGGATAAAAACAATTAATAACTGAGTATACAGTCAGTGAATTATAAAGTAGTATTAGAGACAATTTTTCTTAAATTTTAAGTGCTGGATGAAACTTTCTATGAACTAATCCATACAGTTTATTAAATGGCTTGAAGCCAAGTAACTTTCTCTCTCACCTGTATCTATAAAAACTATCAGATAAAAAATGTAAATAACTGTTATCAATCCCATAACAGTTCACAACCAATTAGAAAAATAAATTTAATTTTATTTAGAAAGAAAAATACTGTCTTATTTGGGGAAATAATAGTTCTGACAATAATAATTTAATGTAAAGCTTCAATGATTAAATTAATAAATATAGGGGGAGAGTACATTAGGGGTGAGAGGAACATTACTTAGGAGACTAGGTAAAAGAAGCTCAATATAGAAATTTTTCTAGCATCGAAAGAATGCTCGAATTTATCAGCAATTTTATTAGACTAAATAGTNTCCGTTTATAAAATCGAAAATCTTACTATTTTAAATTTCATTTTTCCTCGCATCCCCTCCTCCCCTACCATCAACTGGTTTTAGACATCTGTCATTAAGGAACTCAATCAACGGTTTGGAAAATAAGGCTCTACAAACGGAATTTATTTTTAAATTGTGAATGCACACACACACACACACACACACACACACACACACACACACACACATATATTTAAGAAAAGTAGCATAGGTTGTTATCAACTAATCATAAAGCAAATAAAACCATAGTTTTCTATTTTTTAAATAATAAATGCACACACACACACACCCTTGACTAAGTTATTGATATGGGCCCAAAAGATTGATTTAAAACTAATTTTCTTTGTGATATAATATGAGAGTAGGTCAAAAAGTTCTTGGCCTGAACCAGAAAGGAATGAAATCAAAATACAAAACATATATTATTTTTCAGTGTAATGTCCCTTATTACCAATTTTTTACATCCATTTATTTATTTATTTTTAAATTCCCCAAATAATAATTTCCTTCTTTGGAACCAAATGAGTAACAATAGCCGCTTTGAGTTGATTTTCAAATGGCCAACCCCTGAGGTGCTTTTTTGAGATTCAGGAACAGAAAGTAGTAACTGGAGGCTGAATCTGGGCTGTTAGGAGGATGGTTAATTAAGTCAAAGTCCAAAGCATCAATCGTGGCCATCAATTTACAAGAGGTGTGCAAGTGGCAATGCAATGGCAAGTGAAAACTGATTAAATTATAAGTGTCATAAGTACTAGACAAGAAATGGCAGGATTATACTACTAATAGGATAAACATGACAAGGTACAAGTCCCTTACCTTCATCCCTTCTACCAAAGGTAGGCCAATACATTTTTGAATTCCTCTCATATCTTTTCATTAATCCAATATTTAAAAAAAAAAGAAAACATACCTTGAGTGTTTCAATAGTCAATTCATATTCTTTAGTTACATTTGCTAATTTCTTTTCCGATATTTCTCGACGAAGAGACATTTCCGCAAGTTCCTCTTGCTTAGACCTTAGAGACATCCTCAGTTCCCGCATATCCTCAGCACTTTTCTCTAATCTTTTCTCAATACCAGACATAGCATTCAGTTTTGTTTTAACAGCCTTTGCACGAACAGCTAATGGTGGTTCAACACCATCCTAAAATTATTTATTACATCGATAAAAATATCAGTAATAGAATTACAATCAAATAAATCCAAAGATAAAAAGATGACTATATATATAGGGGTTCCTTTAATTCGAGGCAAACTCGATTTCTATTCTCAGTCACAATTTTCTATGGTAAAACACACATAGTGAAAATTTTCCGACAGACCAATTAACAAAAAAATAATTTTTTAATATCATATAACCAAATATATAGGCAGCTTGGATAATATTCACAAGAAAATTGATTAATTTATACTTAATACTTACTTTTTCTTTTTGCTGTGTAAGATATTTGTCTTCATTATCTAAAAGAGCCTTGCCAAGTATTGAAACATGGTTGGCAATAGCTTCCATTGATTGTTCTATATAGCTAGAGTCTGGTTTATATTTTTCTGAATCTACATACTTATCAAAGGATTGCTTGAAAAATTCCAAAAATTTACTTTCAGGGACTGGTTGATCAGCATCTAAAATCAGATATGTAACTATTAATTTATTAAAACTGGGACAAATGAAATACATTTAGCTCTCAACAGAGCTAATATAATATGTATTTAGAAATATGAATTTTGGTGCTAGGTAAATTATATTAATGATTTCAATTTACTCATTATCCAAATGATATCCTAACCTGACAACTCATATTCATAGCTAAGCACTTTAATTTATATGAGCTATTTGAAAAATGGCTTCTTATTTTCTACAAATCTCATCATAAAAAATTAAAAAGTTTTTATCATTCTCTTAAAACCATTAATTCCCATGTCATTCAATATAGAAATATATTTTTTTAAATTTTTCTTTATACAACTACGCCATAAGCTAAACAGTTAAACTGTTTTTTATACAGCTGCAGGATAAGCTAAAAGGTAAGGAAACCAATACTCTTAAGAGTGCCCTTCAACATTAAACTCCGTACCTGGGCTGAGGGTGAGCGCAAGACCAGTAGCAGTTTCAGCTATAACCCTGGCAAGTGCAATAACATGAGGAGTAATGCCATTGAGATCAGAGCCAGGACTGAGGAGAAGATCAGGAACTTCAGCATGCCGTCTCACTTGTCTCAACTGTGAACGAAGCCCTTCAAACCAGCCTGTTGTCTTTTTCAAAACCTCCAGCTCTTGACCCTGTTTCCATGAAATAAAACTAAATACTTACACTCAAAAATAATTTTAAATAAATAAAATATAATATATTTATGATAGCTCTTACTAAAAAGTGTGAAGCTGTTATTAACATTGACTTCAACCATATATCTTGAGCCCATAAGTCACTATAACACCCTGTCCCTCCACAATCAACATCCTAATGTGCCCCTTTTGTTCATTTCCCTGATGGGTTAACATTAAATTTTTTTTTCGAGTTAAGGATCATCAACAATGCAAGCAGCTAAGCCCCTTATGTGGTGCCTTATAGCTCCAAGCATAATGAGGCAGGGAATGAAAAATAAATAAGGCATTGCTTAATGAAATATCATTAAGTTTATTTTGATCAATATCGATCAACAGATAAAAGGCTAATAACAGTAGATAGATGTAATAGATCAATAGGCATGCTGCTCAAAAAGGAGAAATATTCGGAGCTGTATATAAGAAGTTTAAATTTAATTAAAATTTTAATAATTTAACAATTTGCTCAAGAAGAAGCTACTTGGACAACATGAATTTAATTGTACTACTGCATGTAAGCAGCATATATATATAAGTTCACACAAAAAATGCAGAAAAAAATGTATTCAGAATTTAAGACCATTTAACTTAAAAAGAAACTTTAAGTTTGTCATAAAAGTATTAGTGCCACTTGCAATATGAGGACCATCATTATGTAATAAAGATTAATAATTATAGAAATAAATAGTAAATCAAACTGTGTGTTAAAGCCTGAAGAAGTCAAGATACATTAACCTCATATAGGTATAGTATATACATATATAGTACACCGGCCCGGATAGCAGGAGATCCAGGTTCGATTCCTGGCTGGGACAGATAGTTTTTTATATTCTATTCCCTCTCATGAATTGTTTGAAATTTACGTGGGATAAAATACCACAACCAAATTAAATATTTATTAACCTCATATAATCATTTTGACACTCCAGATGAGATAACAACTTGAAAGCAGGATAAGAAAATTTATGAAAGTTTTAGTAAGCTAAATAACACTTTTAAAGGAAACACACGGAAAAAGAGTAAAACTTTATCAATAATTTACAAGTAAACTTTGTAGAAAATGTTTTATAGATGTTGCATTTCAAGTATTATGGAAGAAGATAGAATAATACAAATAACAAAGAACCTTCAAGACCCAAATAAGTTATAGAGACCAAGTTTACTACCTTTCACATAAGTACTCATAAAGATATAAAAAGTGCTTCTAATACTATTTAATTGTGTTTTGTGGCTTTTTATTCTACAAGATTTAAAAGTTTATTTCAACACAGTTATTATATATTTATTAAGAAATTT
>KZ807363.1:310045-333668 GCA_000696205.2 Oncopeltus fasciatus | reverse complement strand
AATTTTCTTATATTTAACTAAAAAACTTTAAGTAAGATTAAAAATAATATAATATATATTAGATTTTAATTTACCTGAGATAAGGCTAAAATAATGTTAACATCAGTATTGATACTGTCAATTGAACAGAGCATTGCCTTTCCAACATCTGCAAGCAGCTGCCCTTGATGGATACTTGTTTCACCACTTTGTAAGATAAGTGTATTGTGAACAGTTGTGAAGTAAGTAACAATTCTTTCCAAGCTTTCTGTGTTCACATTTTCATCAACCTAAGAAAAAGTACACATTAATAAAATGAAATTATTGTAGAAAAAAAGTAAAGGAAAATATTTGCTTACCTTATCTTGTTTAAGAAGTTCAATATAAGAATCAAGATTTTTTTCTTGTTGAACCATATCTATATATGATTGCCCAGCTTTAAGAAGAGTTTCAGGCTTACATGTATTTAGTCCATGAACAAATTGGTGTAATGATGCCTAAAACATTTTAAAATAATAAAAATATAATAAAGGGAGAATGGGAATTCTTCGATCAAGATTTCCTATAGCCTAACTTATGAGGATTGGCTTAGGCAATACTAAGCCCAAAAGCTGCAACAGGTTAGGAGGATAAAATGGAAAATATATAACTGTTGGTAAACTGTGTTTAAATCTTTAACAAACTCCAATTGAAAAAACTCAAATGTTAAGACCATCCGAGTGTCAATCATGATTTCTATAATTTGAGCAACCTTTCCATATAAAAAATATTGGACTAGAATATTTAGAACCATAACAAATCATTTAAAAAGCTTTTGAAAAGTGGGTAAATACTGAGGAAACCCTTTGAAGTGCAAGTCCCTTTACAATGAATAACAACCATCTATGAGTAGAATGAGTTATTTTCAACAATTAGTTCATATTATTGGATTCTTAATAATTATTGAAGAATACATATTACAAAAGACTATTTTCAAGATTCTTATCAAGACTGAGGAATTTACAATTTGATATACCCCTCAAAATTGGGTTTAATAAAAAAATTGGATACATTGATAACATTATAGTGCATATCAGACAAAAATTTCTGAAGAAATTGAAGAAAAATAAACAAAGCTTTATCTTAAATTAATGGATGGGTTAGTAAAAAACAAGAAAGTTATCAAAGTTGCTTCATGCATGTCAACTAGAAGAGAAAATCCCTTTCATTGCAATATAATCCAGAATTACCAAGTAAATAAAATAAAACAATTCTAGATCATAGATTATGATTACATATGAAAAACTCAACAAATTTATTTTACATTCCTACAGCATCTACTATGTATAAAATTTTGGTTTTGTTTCCATATTTTCCAGGACGGGTGAAATAACAGGGGTAGCAGGGAAAGAAATGTTCAGTTAACCGATTTTCTTGTTAAAATTAAAGCTAAGAAAATTTATATAGAATAATATCCGGGAGTAAAAAACATTAAAAGTTCCAATAAAATTAATGGATTTAAAAAAAGAAAAAGTAAAATTTATCAGAAATGTAGAGTAAAGAACAGAAAAAAACAAAAACAACTTATTATCTAATGAGTATTGAAGTGAAAATGAGAGAACTCGGGACCCAGTACTATAACCACTGGACTCCTTCTTGTGGATTGACTTGTGTCAATTAATAAAGAACACATCTAAATAGTTCCGTGTTTTAAGATTTTTTCAAAACTAGAGGCCCACTCTTATCACTAAATAAATTGTTCTCACTTTCATATGGGCCTTTGAATTAAATTTTACTCCACTTTTAAGAGGCTTATATCAAAATAATTTAATTAATAAAATTTCTAATAGATGATCAACATGCATGTACATATAAGAAAATTAAAATAAAAAAATGTAATACCATGAGCATATAAACATGAGTTGAGAACCTAGACATGGCAGAAAATTGTTGTGCTTTTACAACATTACTCTTATCAATGCTTGAAACAGCTGGAAACTTATCCCGAAGCTGAGATATCAAAACTTGACATTTGGCTAGCAAACGTGGCATAAGAAGGACCAACATGACTGCATCATTGTCTCCTGAAATTGATAAACAAATTTGTAAGTCAATTTATGAATCTGGATATACAACACAACACTCACTTCTCTTTAAAATTAATGGAATATTATGAAGAGATGATGAAAGTTATAGAGCTCAATCTAATTTAAAATAAATATAATTAATACATCAATGTTTTTTTTCTGATTATTGGATAAAAATCCAGATGTTATTTATGAGTTGCAGATGAGTCCTAAATAATCATAATAATTTTCACTGTCTTAGCCAAGTTGTTCTAAAAACATGCTTTAGCTTCATGTTAAATGACAAATTTTCTAAAACAAAAGCTCTTGGATACTTCAATATACATCCACATTGAATAAACGATTATCATGAAAATTATTATGATTAAACTTCCTATTATGAACCAGTTCCTTTAGTTCAAAATAAAAATAAAAAATGCCCACTTATTAAAAAAAAATTCTATTTTGAAATGGTTATTCAACTTTCTTAAAAGTATTTGATAATATTTAACCAAACCAAGACAAAATAAAAGTAAGAATATACAATTTAACTTTTGTTTATCCCCAAATACATCCTTAAAAAAATAAATATGGGCAACCCACTAACTTTTTAAAAATATTCATAAACTCACATGCATGCTACACATCCACAGAGTTTGTGAACACAGCAGAAACTATTTTAACTAAGCAGATAATAAATTTTTCAAAAAGTTGTTCAGTCATGATTTAGTTACTATAAAGTAGGAGACTCTCCCCATCAACCAATTGGCCCTGATGAAGGCCATAAATTTAGGCCGAAACAACAATATTGTATAACAATATACAGGCAAAAATATAACCTTTCCTCATAAAGCTCGACAGTTAAACAGTTACCTCCAAGTAAAAAACTTTTTGTTTACAAATCAGTTTTAATTATTCAAAAAATATATATGTCAGTTTTAATTATTAAATTTAATTAGTCAGAATCCCTGATTAACCTCTCCTCATGTTTAATTATCAAAACTCAATTATAAGACTTTTTTGTACAGGTATATTTAGAAACCTATTTCCTTAATTCCACTACTTTTTAATTTCTATGATTCATTAAAAAAAATATTTAAATAAAGCAAGTGGAAAGAAAAAAAATTACCTCCTCTAGCAAGGAATGAATCTGGCATGAAATTGATTAAGTATGATACATGTTGTTGGGCCTGATGTACTTCCATGTGCCTAAGCTCCAAATCAATAGCCCTTGCATGAGCTTTCGTTTCAGCAAACATTTTCTATGAAAAATAAGGCACAATTAAAAAGAATAAATTGTTTGAAAAGAAAAAAAAAGTTCACAATATCCTCATATTAGGCTTTTAAGGTAATACCTATAGTCTATGATAGTGTTTGGAAAATTTTTTTATTAATTTTCTCTAGTTTTCAACATTTTAAAAGCATTGACCAAAATTCACTATATTTGCTTTTTTAGATTCATTTCATTTGACATTCACAAATTTTAAATTTAACATTCTTATTATGCTTTAGCTATAAAATAGTTATGGACCCAAAACCTAGCAGACCTAAGGAAGTCTAAGGCACAATATATCCAAGCCAAAATCAAAGTATTTAATTTAAATTTTTATATCATAAAAGAAACTATTAAGCATTGAATATGTAACCTAAAAGTATGACACTAGATTACTTTATGTTATTATCATTGATCATGAAATATAAAAAGTGTTATTATTTTGAATAGTTAGTTTAGCTTGTACTCTTTCATTTTTTGTTTAAAGTTATAGAGTTTTGATTAGATTGGTTTTTTTGTTTTGTTTTATTATTTGTTACCTAAATTAAATATTAAATTGTTTAATTACATGTACTGAATAAAATTTTATTAAATAGTTATTCTATAAAAGTACTAATTTATAATTAATTTTATATGAGTTTTTAAGTTTCAATTTTTTTTTTTTTTACTAATTAGCATGTAAAGTTTTTCTAATAATTTCATTTTAAAGTATTTAAAAAATGAATAGTTTTATGTTTTCTATAAAACAAAGTAGATGCAGATAAATATATGCCTTAGTATACATAATTTTTTTTTTTTTAATGTGAATTGAATAATTTTTCAAATATTTTTTTTCCTTTGTAATGAACATGAAATAAAATGTAAATTCAATAATAGACTGTAAAAAAAAAAAAAAAAAAAAAAAAAAAATGTGATTTATATTTACTTCAGAATCTCATTAAAGACCTCTTAAGAGCAAGATCAAGGTGTCCAGTTCATTACTGTTAAGATTCAGCAATGTCTTTGGAAGGCAAACTAAAAACTAACCTACTCACACTCCACTGTAGATTCAGCTGAGCCCCTCCCAGATTCTATTAAAAACTTAAACAGGCACTAAGGGCCAAGTTAAAGCCAGGATGATCTGAGGCATCCCTCAGATCTTGGGAAAATGTTAACCAACTATCCCATCTTGTAAAACAAAAACTAGGTGTTTTACGAAATAAAGCATTTAGGGCCTACTGGTCAAGCCACACACCATTGCCAATGTATTTGCCGATTAAGGTATTAACCCCTTCTGAGGTCAAGTATATTATCAACCATCTGCCTAAGCGCAAAGCACCTAGCTATGACTTAATCACTGGGCTAATACTTCATAATCTCCCCCAAAAGCAATTAATTTCCTGACCTACCTCTATAATTGTATCGAACTACCCACTTTAGACTTCTCTGGAAATTTTCTGAAATTATCTTGTTCCCCAAACCCGACAAACCAATTCATAATGAAACATCCAACCACCCAATCAGCCTCCTTCCTTTACTATCTAAGGCTTTTGAAAAAAATTATTTTAAAAGGAATGATGCCTACCACAAATTCCTTAAATAACCTCCCAAACCATCAGTTTGGCTTCCGATATTAGCATTCTACTGTAAAACAGGTGTATCGCAGTGTTGATATCATTTCCTCTTCTCTTGAGAAAAAATAATACTGTCCTAGTGCATTTTTAAGCATAGCTAAAGCTTTTGATCGAGTATGGCATAATGGTGTGAGATCAAGCGAATATTCCCAAGCACCATATATTTAATCCTTGAATCTTACATTTCCAACCATTTCTTTCGGGTCTGGCAAGGATCTAATTACTCCGACCACCTTCCTCTGAAAGCGGGTGTTCCACAGGGCAGTGTGCTCAGACCCATCCTTTCCATCCTGTACACTGCGGACATCCTCACCCACCTTAATACCCTCTTGGCCCGCTTTGCTACAAAGCGGTTCTCTCTACTCATTCTGATTCCAAAAACTCTTCCAATGTCTTACAACCACTTTCATACTATTCAGCAGTGGTGCAGTAAATGGAGATTTAAAATAAACGAGTCAAAATGAGCACAAGTAAATTTCCAGCAGAGAAAAGATTCTCCTAATAATGCCATATATAATAACATCCTATCTCTCTCTCTCTCTCTCTGTCACACATATTAACATCTTATATCTTTCTCTGATTCAACCCGTTACCTTGGGTTCCATCTTGACTCGACTATCTGGGGCAAACTTATTGAACTTAACTGACAAGAACTCAACAAACTCTACAGACTCTTATGCAGACTTTTAAGCAGGCATTCACAGCTCACAACAGAGAAAAAACTGACACTGTACAAGGCATTATTTTGACCCATCTGAACATAGGGTGCAAAACTCTGGGATGCCGCTAAACTTTCCAACATGCAGCGAATACAATCCTTTCAATCTAAAGTCCTGAACTTATCCTCTACCCGCTTCACACTCTTCCATTTCGACTGTCATGCTTATTACACAACTTAAGCTTTTCATTCCTACAAACTGACCTCAAGTGCCAAACATTTTGTTCTCATAGAGTGAGTAAATACACCCCCCTCCCTCTCTTAAAATCTATAATAACAAATAATTTTCATTTAATTTATTTAAATTCTCAAATCTAAGACGTAATTACAAAAAAAAAAAAGTAGCAATGTTTAAGGACTTACACTGAAAATATAAATTTTATAGTCAGCAATGGATTTAGTAACACAGAAGTTGATAAATAAATAAAAAACACTTACCTTAAAGTCATAAATTTCAGAGGGCATAGGTGATGCTTTAGAACTGCTATCAGCTTGCAAGCGTAATTCATGATTTTCTTCCTGTATCCTGCCAACAAGCTCTCGAAACTTTACAATAGTGAGTTCTCTATCAGCCAAACTTTCCAGCAGTTGTTCAGTTTTTCTTTGTGCCTTAAATCAATAAAAACATAAAAACTTATATTTTTGTGAGTATGTGAAACATCGACTTTTTTATCCTTATAAATTTAAATCAATTTGCATAAAATATATCCTTGATCTTAAAGAGAGCATATACAGTAGCTTTATATAAATAATAAAAAAAATGAAACATAATTGCTTCATATTTTTATAACAGATTCACTTAAGAGTTAGTTCCCAACATTAAAACATAAGAATCTGAATGGAAGAAAAGCTTCCATATTGTATGTAAAGTTTTTTTCCGGGTTGGACCGTGTAATGTTTTTGATGGTTGCCGAGCTTTCGCACATCCTGTGATGGCTTCTTCAGGGCTGAATAGAGAATGGATAGTGATGGCATTCTCTATTCAGCCCTGAAGAAGCCATCACAGGATGTGCGAAAGCTCGGCAACCATCAAAAACATTACACGGTCCAACCCGGAAAAAACTTTACATACATCTGATGACTGTGGAAGCCTACGTGAACAAGCTTCCATATTATTTTTACAAAAATCAAGACGCTGATATGTTCTACATTTATAAAGAGCAACACACAGTTTCATGTTGAAGAGGGATCAGATTAAGCATTTATTTTCAGTAAAATTATAGTGAGGGTTAATGAAGTTAAAAAGTTAATAAAGATGGGCAATAGTTATTAGACTTATTTTACCTTAAGTTAACAGGAATGAAATCCTGATTTTTTTAGTACCTATTATAAATGATTTACTTAAATGTTGTAAAAGTAGATGTTTTTTGGTGGGATTTGGTTAAGGTTGATCCAAAAAATGCAATTTAAAAAATGTGTATTTCTTAATAATCTGCCGACATCTTATAGAAAGCATTAGTTCGGTTAGGAAGGGAGGAGGGGGCTTTGAGGAGGGTGTTAATGGATTTTAGTTAATTGTTAGGGGAAAAAGTAAGCTTAAGTTTAGGGAAAGTTTTTCTAAGGGATCTATTAATTTTTTAATAAACATTTTTTAAATTGTATTTTTTAGGATCAATCTTGACCAAACCCGAAAAAAAAAATCTACTAATAATCTTTACAGTCAAAAACTCTCCATTTGAAGTTATTAATTAAAAATTAACACTACTTGATTAAAGAAAACATTTTCAGCTAATCAATCATTAAATTTGAATATTAATCCTCACATTCTAATAATTTTTAACTCAATAACTTCAAACCCATTAAAAATTCAAAATAGTCTAGTAGGTGAATTATCAATACTCATGGATTACGGTATTCATTTAATAATGGTACTTATTACTAAGTGTCCATGTCCACATAAAAAATATTTGGACTAATATTACTGTCTTTGCAACTTATTTTTTTTTCTTTCAATTTTTAGTCCCCTTACCCATGAAGTCATTCCATTTTATATTCTTAAAGAAATAATAATTNTAAAATATATCCTTGATCTTAAAGAGAGCATATACAGTAGCTTTATATAAATAATAAAAAAAATGAAACATATAGTTTATGGGTGCAATCAAAAAATCAAAAATAAAAATTATAAGATTTTTTATAATAGGTTAGGTACAATAACTTTTCTGATAATGTTAGATAAGTCTATACATTTACTTATGATTTATAATAGATTTGAATGAAATAAATTAGCAAATGTTTATGTTCAGATTAACTTCAGTTTAGAACAAAAACAAATTTAAGAAATCATTGTAGTTACTACAAACTGCGCAAACAAAATCTGTAGACATTAATGAATTCATCAAACCTGAGCAAACACTAGCTTAGGAGTACTGTTACACAGGAGTAATGTTGGGCTATTATATCAGTTGTTAAATTTATTTATCTTTAGGCACCAACTTAGCACAAATAAATTTTGAATTTAAAGTTCATATAATGGAATAACAATGTACAGAATACAACAGAAGGCTTTATTTTGTTAATTTTTGGATTTTGCAAGTCATGAAATGTAAAATACTAAGTTATTAAGGGGGAGGGACAGGTTGATTTTTCAGGATGATAACAACAGTTATGTTTATTTTTTAAGAAAATTGACAAACATTGAATCAGTTAAAATGAAATTATTTCTCTGGAAGAATTTAAATTCTAGAAATTTGTATCCTTTAAACTTTGAAATGGCTCCAGGAAATAGTTCATTATTTATTAGAAAATCGGCTTATTATTATTATTAAGACTACTAAATATAAAACATATATGTTAGTTACCGAATAGTTTTCCTTGTTAATAATTCTTCTTTGACTCATTAGATAAATATAGGAACATACTATGCATGAATCGGAGCAAAACATTTACAGTCCTATGTAATCTTGACTTCCTGTACAACCACATCAATATCCATTAATGATAGGCCTGAGCCCTTCTTCCTTTCCCGCATTGTATCATCACCATATTTAATATCTTCAAGAGTTGCTGTGAATTCAGGCAGTGATTTTTTTTTTTTTTCCAGTAATGACTTAAAATTAAGAGAATTTAGTAGGACACTGACGTTACTTTTTTGAAACATAAAACAAAACTAAGATGTTTTTTTTTAATATGTCAAAGGGCATTTAATAAGCATAGAGAATACTCTAAATGGATTATTAAGTATTGAAAAGCATTAAAACATTTACAGTTCTTAGAAATCCTGAGTTTGATAAAACGGTCATTTTCTTTTCATATAATATATTTTATATATATACACTATTGTGATTTAAATATACAGTAAATTTATAATTTTTGTTTGGAGATAAATGAAAAAATCTTGTTCCAAATATTAATATGCTAAATATGCTAATTTTATCTACTGTAACTATGTGCTGTGACTTTATTGTAGTGGAGGTTCAGATAAATGAATGAATTATTATATTAAAATGGAAGAGTTGATGGTGGAAGAACATTTAAAATAACTACTAGCTTACTTCAGGAGAAAACATTATTATCTATTTCAATATTTAGACCTTAGAGTACTGTGATTATTCTGAAATTCGACTACATTTTTTAGGGAAACACTGAATTATGAAGCTGTACTGTTTTTAAGGTGACAGTGCCAAAATGAAAATATTGTGACATTTCATATTTTACTTCTTTATAGATGTTTACTGTTTCTGATTGTTTCAGATTTATGAGAGAGAGTGCTGATAATAACATTATTAAATTTGAATTTCATTATATAAGCACAGTACTAAAGTACAATTGTCTTCAATTTTTAGTAGAGTTGACAAATCTTTGCAGCATTATGCTTGTTTATATTGTAACATATAACCCCCTAAGAAGGTTATATGTAGATCGATTCTGAATATCAGAGGATATCATCCATCTATAATTAGAAAATATATTTTATTTCATTTAACTGTTTTAACTACAAATTTTTTTATAGAGTATGATATTTCATCTTTTGTTTTAAAAAAAACAAAAAAACTACAAGAGATAGCTTGGCTTCCTTATTCAGTCTCAGAGTTCTTATAAGAAGACCTAGTCAAATTTTTGTAAAATTATTAGTAAAATTCACAATATATGTATAAATGTTTTATAGATGTTNGAAAACCAGGGTTGCTTTTGCTCAAATTAATTAGAAAATGAAGTTTATCTAATATTTCTGTCAGTATTACAAAGATTTACTAATATTCATTTTAATATTCTTTTAATTCACTAAAAAGGAAAAAAAAAAAAAAGAAATGAAAAATTATATGGAGAGGAGTGAGACTCTCTCTTCACTTCTTTCTGACCGAGGACGAGCAGTCTCCCAGAAAATTTGGAAAAACTATACCCATATATATATATATCAATTAAAATACATTATAAAATAAACTAAATAACATTGAAATAAAATACAACATACCTCCCAAATTTGCATATTTTTAAGATCTAACTCTTGTCTAAAGTCTTGTTCTTGTTCTTTGAATCCTTCTTGAAGCTGATCATTAACTTCTTGAAGTTCTTCTAGTTCCATAACTGTTTCTTCTAACTCTTTTACCTTTTCTTCTAATGATAATTTTTGTTGGCCAAGAGTTTCAACCATTTCTTCAGCGCCTAAGGCAGCATCAACCTGCATTTTTAAACAAATGCAAAATTATTAGCATTACTATAGTAATCAAATCCATATTTGAATGGTGTTATTAGTTTATATCCATATATAAATATCACTGGAAACTAAATTATATGAAAAAAAATTGAATTTATTTACAAAAAATTAATTATTCAGAAAACTTAAGAAAATAAATTATTACAGCATATAACTCCCAAAAGTATAATTTGAAGATACTGTAGGAAGTAAAAAATCAGGTTTTTTTGTGGTGAAGTAATGTGTTCTCCAATTGATAATAAAAGGGAATCAAACACACAGATATGAATATATTTGGAGTAGAGGTACTCCTTCTTAATAGAAAGCAAGCTTTCAAGAGAAGGTCAAAACCTATAGCTGTGATGGGTGTTAGAGAAAGTGTTACAGGCATAGGTATAACCTTGGTAAGCAGATAAGTTTGCTCTTAAAACTTTCATTTTTGCGTAAGTAAAACAGGCAGAATTTAAAAGAATTGTAAATTTTGTAGATTTTGCTTCAGGGCAACTACTTTTTACAATGCCATGAAGTTTTCAGTAGTGAAGTAAGGGAAGGAGACCATTATTTTCCACCAGAAGGTGACAGCAGTCAGGAAATTCAATCCCTATTTGGTAGTTAAGTTTTGAACAAATAACCTAAAAATTTGCTTAAAAACAAGAAGCCATTTCTTATTACAAGACAATAATTGTCTCATTATTCAAAGTGTCTACTTAAGCTTTTGTCTAATTTTTTAAGAAATTTCTGTTGAGTTGCTAATACTCTCCTTTTATGATTTCCTTGTTTAGCATAATGACCATCATTGAGTGTTGCATACAGATCCCTTTGCTTAATGACCTTTAATATCCTATAAAAATCCTAATAAAAAGCATCAAAGTTTAACAGCTTAGTTTTACATAAAATTCGCAAGCACATTAAATTGAAGCTCTACATCTATCACAATGCCAAGATTTTTTTCAAGATTGTTGGGTAATTATTTTATTATTGCCAATGTTTTGACTTAACTTGTAAGTCATCATCAGGGCTATAGTGATGTCTGGAGAGATCTCCAAGGGAGGTTTATGTAACATCTCAGAGTGCTAACTCAAGTTTAGTATAGCTCTGTACTCTGAGATATGACCATAAATCTCCCTTGGAGATCTCTCCAGACATCACTATAGCTCTGATCATGACTTTCAAGTTAAGTCGAAACATTGGCAATAATAAAATAATAACCCGACAATTTTGCAGTATTTTATTTTTCTGATCCTGGCCAAGACCCTGATTAATTTCTCGAGCAGAGTAAACCATTATTAATTTATACAATGCCCCAACCAAATTACATGGCAATTGTCAAGTATCTTCTATATCGATATCATTGAGATTTGAAAAATGTAATCAGAAATAAATCCTAATACTCTATAACTTGTTAAAGAATTTATTAATACAAAATATGTATGCAATTAAAAATTTATAACGTTTTAATTAAATAAAAAAAAAACTTATATAAAAGAAAGTAATAAGATTCTGCATCTTTATATCTCTTTGTATTTACTATCTTTTACTGATTAGAGCACATGGTTAAGTGTTACTGCTTAAAAGATTTATTGGTATGGAAGCAACAGATGATTATTTCCATTTACTTATTTAGAAAGTACCTAATTAAATATTTTTTTAAGTACTTTAAAGCAATTTAAAGCTAATGAGGTTAAAAAGTAATAATAAGAACTTGGCAGGCCATCAAAACCCAAACCTGTTTTTCATTATTAATCATTGAAATGTTATGAAAAACTTTCATGGTCTGAATATATATTCCTTTTACAAATGTAATTATACCAATTTCACTGAAATTCAGATATAACTAGTAAAATCACACTGTTATAGAAAAAATTTGTAACTGATCTACAAAAACTGAGGTTCTTTATATCTTCTTTTCCTTTATACATGAAAATGGTCTGTCCAAGTATGTAAGAAAAGTTCTCTGGTGTAATGGCCTTAATAAAAATCCTACCAAATATGTAAGAAGAATCCACCTTGTTTATTTTAATCACCATAAGATCTGCAGGGTTTTATGCATATGGGAAACATAAAATATTTTAATAAACTTTGATTTTAAGATCATCATAAACCCCATTTTTGGTTTTACTTTTTTTTATTCATTCTATTTTAGAATAGATCACTGTTAAATATATTTTTAATTATTAAATGTTATTTTATTTTTCTTTAGTATNTTCAAGTTTTGTTTTTATTTCAATTGAAAAATATAAAATATTTATAAATTAAATGTGTGCAAAGACATAAGGTCCTATGACAATTCACAGCAAACTCTCACTCCCTTTTTTTTCTGTTTTAAAATGTGATGGCATTGCTTTTTTTAAAATGTATAATTGTTTCTCTAACTATCCATTATTCTTTTATATTAAGCTCTCTGATAGTTCAATAAAATTTGGATTGTATCATTATAAATTGGTTATTAAAAAAAACAAAAACAAAAAAAAAGTAATAGTTCCTATTTCTTCTTACTAATTTTTATTTTTGGTTAATTCATTATATATTTTTTAATGTAACTGAAATTTAAAAATATTGTTATTTGCACTAACAATTGTATGTATATTTGATTGTATTTTGATTTAAAAAAATTAAAACATTTAAATTCACACTCTTCTTTTCAGACTATAATCTGAATATATATTCCCAGAGTATAATATGAATAATATCCCTATCTCATAAATATATATCCATATCAATAAATAAAACTGTAACAAAGTTTGAATAATGTTTCCCTTACATGAGCATGCAGTTCATCAATTTGTTCTTCCATTTCAGTAATTCTTGACTTAAGTTTTTCACTGCACTTCAAAAGTTGATCAAAGTCTGATTGTTTTTCTTCAAAATCTTTCATTAACTTTTGCTTTTCGTGTTTCTCATGAGCAGAAAGATCCCTCAGCCTAGATGAAAATTAATACAATGAAAATGAATTCATGTACTAATTGCAAAACTAATGATAATTAATCAACTAATGCAAAATAATTAATAGTAAGCAGCCAAGCCCATAGCTTTATTAAGATCATAATTTATAATTATTAATCATTTTCTTTAAACTGAACCTGATCACTTCTCCCAACAGATATCTTTAATCTCCAAGGTATGCAAAGTAATTTGCAACAACCTATTTACTATTGCAGTAAAAACATATTTCAATTACAATTATTTTAAATTGTTATTTATGTCTGAAATCCATTTATTGGGAAAAAAACAACATTTTAAATGATATTTTTTAATGCAAAAGAAATATTCATATAACTTATTAGTAAGGGACTGAGAAAAGCAATTATTGTCCCCTAGCAGCTTACTCCCCCACTAATAAGTTGTGTAAATATTTTTTTACATTAAAAATAGCAAATAAAATTTATTTTAAAAAATATTCCCAAATATTGCAAATAATCCTCATTTATTCCACCAATTTTATTCAACTTTAACATCATTGAAATTGTTGACAAAAGCTTCTATGGAAAGAATAACACACTCGCCTGGTGTCCAGGATTATAAGTACTTCTTTTGGGCTGATCATCTAGAAAAGGTACTTTTGCCAAGCTTTTCCACAACATGTGATGGCTTCTTCAGGACTGAAAACTGAATCAACTTTCTGAAGAAGCCATTGGCTGTGCAAAAGCTCAGCAAAAAGTAACTTTTCTACATAGTCAAGCCCCAAAGAAATATTTATGAATATCATCAAAATTAGTTGAACATCAGATCTAATGTAAAAAATGGTCAGTTTTGGTAGGGTTTATCATGAATTTTCCAAAATATATTGGCACTTAATAAATGCCAACATTTTTGCTTGTATTATAAGTCCCTAGAAGAACTAATGAAAAGAAACACTCTGAGGAAAAATATAAGAATATAAATATAAATATGAAGATATTGTAAAAGTAAAATAAAATTGAATGTTTTTTTTTTATCATCATATTTGTTAATTACAGTCTGTTAAGAAGAACATTTTGTAGTTTGATTTCATTGTAAGAAAAATTAACAAATAAAGAAGTTATTAGAAGAGGAGAAAAAGTGTCTAGTGACATCACTCTCAAAATTATTAAATTTATGTTTCCTGGAGGTTCCGACCATCTTCATTTTGGTCAGCAGAGAGGGTTGTAGGGATTACAGTTGGAGGACAGGGTTTGTGTGGTATGGCAGTTGACTGTGGAAATGGGTGAAGCGGGAAGAAATGAGGTCTTGAACAAAAGGGATATTAAGATCGTGGTGAAGAGAAGAATTGGATATGTAATAGGGAACATTTTCAATTATTTTGAGGATTTTGAATTGAAAGGATTGGATTCCTTGGATGTTGTATACTAAGAAGTTAAGGCTTTCAGGGAGGCAGTTCACATCAGAGGGCATAGTAGATTGGGAAAGGACAAATTTTGGAGATATTTTGGGATGAAACTGCATTTTATATAGCACGATCACGTGTGTTGGCCATTCTCAAACCCCATTTGGACGACAGTATACTAGGACGAGTAATAGGAGAATAAAGATGTAGTTGTGGACACTGTAGTTGACTGAAGAAACTCTAAGAGAGTGGGTAAAATATCATGGGAATGGGAATTGCTGATAAGAAGTGCAGGTCCACCAGCAGTTCGGCAGTCAGGTATAGTATACCGAATGTTTAGATTAATGTGTTCTGTACATAATGACTGATTTTATTGTAATATTTTTTGTTACATTTCTCATTGCTATTAACTACTTATAATTTACCTGACCAGAGTGTCTTTCAGTTTTTCATTTTGCTGAAGGAGCTGTTTCATTTTAAATGGTGTAGCCTCATCCTCTTCGACAGTAACACCAGCTGCTTCCATTTTGTCTGACAGTTCAGCTTTGGTAATTTCAAGTTCCATTTCTAATTCTTCAATTCTTTCCCTTGCTTGGTCAAGGTCTCTTTGAAGAGATTCAGCCTTTAATATATAAATTAAAATATAACATTGTGGTGTGTGAAGTTAGTATTAAAAGTATAAGTGAGTATTAAGTATTAATATTAATTTAAGTCTTGAGATTTAATTTGAAACAATCAAAGAAAAAATGTTCAGAATATACATAATTTTCACCAAAAAAATGTATTAAAATTATATAAGAATTTCATAAATCTTTTTCTTTAAACTAACAAATAATAATAGAAAAATATTTAATTTATACTGTTCTTTAAGAATACCACTTAACTGAAATAGCAAAATGAATACTTTCATTGAATCAAGAGTTATAAAGTTCTATTAGATAGATTTATTAAGAAATAATCCCAGCTCCCATAACTTGTAAATATCTTTTAGAGATTTTACAAGATAGTAGATCAACTTGATTGAACCATTAGGAACCCCAGAAGGTCACAATACAAGGGTCTTGGAGAGAGTAGACTAAAGTGGAAAGTAGTTAATACAACAGACTGAACAGAATGAAAGGATTTCAGGGATTTTTAAAAGTGAAAAAACTACATATAAGGGGAGGCCTTTGCTACTTTTACCACTAAATAGTCAATTTTAAAATAAATTATTGAAATTCAAATTTTAATTAGTATGGAATTACACCACAGTTGAGTTGAAAAAGAGTTAAAACATGCAAAATAAAATTTAAAAAACACGTTTGATGTTTGAAAAAGTAGCCTTGAATGAGAAATAAATCAAAATAAAAAAGAAAGGAAGAAAGAATCATAAAGTGTATTTCATTTAATAAAAATAAAAATTTCAATTACAATTTTAAATAAATATGTAAATATCCTTTTGAGTAGTGTCAGAAGTTCTTACTCAACTTATGCAAAAAATTTAATCAAATTTAATTAATCAATTTAATCAAAATTTCATGCATGGTTTATTATTCTGAAAAATCCTGATGCCTAGTTTTCCTCTTTCTGAATGAATAACAGTAATGCAAAAAGCTAATGAAGCCCTTTAGCTTAGACCATTCACAACCATATTTTTTGTCTACCTTTAAGCATTCCATACATATATTGAGGTCCTTATTTTTTAATATAAATATTAATAACCCTGAATGAGGCTGCTAAACCATTCTAGTACACCAGGAAGGAGCCCATCAGGAATGTGAGGGTACAATGCGTATCAAGAATATAGCCTGCAATGCCTTGACTCAAATGGGCACTAGGAGTAATATTGAAGAATACAGGAGGCTTTGCCGTACTCAGAAGTCCCTTCACAATTGAAAGAAATGAAGAAGTTTTTCCACAAGATAAACAGGGTATGAAAGCCTTTCTCTTCTACTCAAAACTCCTGTCCAGTTAAGGAGGATAACATTATATGCCTTAGGGCAATAACACAAAGAGAAGCCACTTAGAGGAACTAATAATAAATCCTGGGATCAGTGCTGTTAGAGAAGCATGAGTTAATAGCAACAGAGAACAGGGACAAAGAAAAGGAATTCAAACCGTCATGAGTAATGTGATAATAGATGCCCTGAACAAGCTGAAGCACTTTAAGATGCCTGGATGCAGAGGACTCTAAGCAGAACTCTTCAAGTATGGTGGGAATGAGTTTGTGAAGGTTTTCAGTATTTGTTTATGACTATCTGGATGAGGTGATGCCTATCATTTGGAAAAAATCAACCCATGTCTCCACAGAAAAAACAACACCCTAGCATACTTCAATTGTAAAGGCATATTCTTGTTTACCAAAGGCTATAATGGAGGCCTACAAACCTGAAGTACTATGAAGTCAAGTGAACAAAAAGTCCTGGTAAGTGAGAGAAAATTTCTAAAAAAGTTATTTGGGAGAAGCTTGAGGAAGATGTTTGAAGTAGACATTAAAACCAAGAGGTGTGTGAGGCTTGTCAAGCACATTTTACATTGTGGAGATCATCAAACTGGGCCGAATAAAATGGGTGGATAATGTGGCCCAAAATGAGAGATAAAGAAATCATCAAACGAGCTATTGGAGCTCCTCTACCTGTACGGTCTTTTTGTATCAGTTAAATTAACATATGAATAAAATGCTTATAATACAGTAAGTTGTTCTACTAAATTAAAATTATTAGAAAATATTTACAAATAGTAGGAGAGAGAATTGTTTTTAGATAAATATACATAATTTTAGGGTACATTTTGATTCAATGAAGTACTAATTTTTGAAGTTTTTTAGTTATGTTATTTTTGTAGAACATAACAGAAATTAAATTCTGTTTTTATAAATTATTTGTTAGCTTAAAGGAAAATAAAATATTTTTGAAGTTCAAATAAAATAATTAACAATTCATATATGAAAATCAAAATTTTAGCAAAAACAAAAATAGAAAATTTTGTTAATTTTTTATTTTATACTTCAATAAACCTCCACTCCTTACTACCTGATTTTAAGCTCCATAATTATGATTGTCACATACTTAGTTTTATTTTGCTGAAGCAGAAATGTGGCTTGTTGAGCATTTTAATCAAATTATAAGAATGAAGTCAATATGACAATATCAGTTTGAAGCTATTTCAGATAAAACCTATGGAGTATGATGAAATCATAAAAAATATAATAAAATCTCATAAAATGAATATGCTCTAGTAAAGAACAAACCTTCTCTTCAGCCATTTCTTTGTCAAGAGTGGCCATTTCCAGTGTGTCAGCCATATCCGATAATTCTTCTTTCGCCTCAAGAGCTTCTTGTTTTTCTCTTTTAGCTCTTTCTAACTCCCTTTTTAAGGCAGCTTGTGCTTCCATTATTTTTGACTTAAATTCAGCCGATTGCTCTAACTGGATATTTAGTGTCTCTAAGTCATGAGTTTTTTCTCTATATTTAACTGGAACGAAAAAAATTCAAGAATTCAGAGAAAAATAACATTCTTTATGATTATAAAAAGCAATTTCTGGTAGCTTGAACATAAAAAGCATTACTAAATGATTAATTCATTTCAATTAATCATCAACCAATGAACAAATCCAAAGACCAGAGATTATAATAAAAAAAATTTTAAATATAAAAAGTTCCAAGACATTCAAAACACATATCATTTAATAATTAAGAAAAAAGTTAACTACTTCAAAGTTTATTGTTGATTCTCAGAACTTCCGATCATCATAATTCAAATGAAGGAAGTATAAAACTTTAAATGTATTTAAATATATAAACTCATAAAACTAGAACAGTATAATATTCAAGTTCTTTTTTTTTTTTTTTTGTTAAGTGAAACTTTTAGATGACAGGAAAGATTAAAAGAAAATGACTGGAGACAAATGTACAATAAAGTAGAGGGAACTGCAAACTTAAAATAGTGAGTAATTAAGATTAAGTAAATTGTTATGTTAATAAAGAAGATAAAGATTTAATTTAATTTAATTTTTTTTTCTTTCATCATAAATCAATTGCATGTTTGATAGTTGGCTTATTTTAGAATAAAGTAGTTCGGAAAACAATTAGACAGACTGATTTTATTATGTTAAATTTAATAAAACAATGTGTTAATGATCTATTAAAATAAAACATCCATAAAAAGCATAGACTACACATCAGAAGTTGTGAGTCACACTTTCCTGATTTGCCACAAAATATTTTAAGTGTTAAAAAGCCGTACAATTCTACTTTGAAGTTGCAGGTAAACCCACACTACAATTGGTTGTAATTTACTCTTTAATCAATACTTTATTTTTATTTTTAAATGTTAAATCCCAATTTTGATGGCAAAAATTACAAAACAGTAGCTTCTTAAGTGATATTTTAAAATTTATGGTTTAGTTAATCCCTAACTTGGAATGGTTCAATTTCACTTTTGGCAAGAAAAAAAAGTGTGCTTTGTATCATTGCATTTTGTGCAAACAAAATATTGCATTAGCATAATAATAAAAAGTTTTTATTAATGGACAACTCCAACTCTTATTTGTCTGATTTTATTGGTTAACAAATTAATCTTTCTTTTCCTATTTAAGCCAAGATAAAAACTCTAAATTTTTGGAATTTACTAATATTGAATTAAAATCTTATTATCCCAGCTATAAAGGCCAACTAATCTTTTTTAAAAAGTGCATTGCTTATTATTCTTATACACACTTTTATTAACAGCAAAGATCATAGTTATTTATTTATTATGTTTAAGGTTTTGCAAGCAAGCTTATGCTTACTGTCTATCCAAGATCACATTGAAATACATTTATTCAAGAATATTACAACACATTGTATTGGTATTGATCAATAAAGATTATATGTAAAATGATATTATATGATTCATGAATAATTAAATTACATTAATTATGATACAATTTTAAAGTTTATAAAAGAAATTAGTAATTTAGAACATAATTTAAATTAAATTATTAAATTTTAATAATTTATTATATCAACAATGAAATAACAAATGAAAACAGAGCTTTTGTGTTTGGGCTATGAGTGGATAAAATGGTTTTTTTTTTGTAAGTGTCAGCCACCCATAGCTCAGGACAAGTCTTTATTTATCAATAAAAGCTGGCCCTGGGCGGGATTTGAACCTGCAGCGTCAGGATTGTGAGACCAAAATAGATCCCATGAGCTACCCTGGCTTGACCCCATGGGTCAAATGTTAAACAACCTTAATTTTTGGTAGTGGTAACTATTACTAAATTCTTTTTCATACTTCTTAAGGTTTCAAGTTTTTCTGTGAGTTCCTTGTTCTGTTCCTTGAGCTGCTCAATCTCGGGGTTTGGCTCAGTCAGAAGCTTCACAGGTTGAATAGTAGTGGTAGTAGGACCAGGAGAAACAACCTGTCCAGGAGTAAACTGGGGCTTCAATGTTTCTACAAAACCTGTCTATAAAAGAAGTCAAATTTATTTCATATTAAAAAAAAATGTATATATAAAATTGAATATTAAAAAAGTGAAGACCCATTTAAGTAGTGGACTGAAATTTGTACAAGCTTTTTGTTCTGTAGAATGTTATAGGCTGCTCACCCAATATACATTAGGTTGCCCCCTACTCACCAATTTTTCATTAGGAAAATGAATTACAGACAGTAAAGTAAAAATTACAAAACTGTAAAGTTTGTACCTATTATTGCTTAGAAGCAATGATTATGGGTCTCATGATGACATATATTTTAAAATCACTTGAGAGACAAAGTAAGCAGAAAGAAAAATAATGAATAATACATTTATACATGGGGCATTATTATTGTTTTGAATGTAAATTTACATTTACACTTAATGTATTATTAAATGGATTTCTTAATACATTTTTTTCAACCCAAGTTTCAACCATGCAAGCAAGAAAAAATTGTATTTTATGAGAAAACCTGTATGAACTAAAATTTTTATTTAAGATTTTATAAACAAAATTTTAATGAAGTTTAACAAGAAATTTTTTTTTTTAAGATTAACAATCTGCTCTTCAATGTAATTAAAAGACAATCAAAGAACCTAAGAATATTCTTTGCGTTACTAAATGTCTCTGAAATCACTTCACATTGCCAATATTTAAAAATGAGTCAATATAGCGTATTAAGACGTCCAGATTAAGAGCAATCTGGTTAAAATAAATACTTAAATTCTTAAATAGAGTTTTATGCAAAAATATATACTTTGAGCCTAATTTTAGTTCATTTTAATAGGCATTTTAATGATTTAACATTAAAAAAATTATAAATTATGATCGATGATAAGACTGTACAATAAATCCCTCTGATTTATGAGCATATATAATTGAAAAAAAAATTACAGAGCACATTTCTTTATCAACCTATTTTCTATTAAATAAATCTCAATTAAGGAAGTAAACTATATTCTTCTTTTTTGTACTAAAACTAACTTCCTAACAAAATGAATTAAATTTCTAAGATCTACAAGTAGAAAATGTTAAGCATTAATAAATTCTTAAGCCAATTCAACTACTGTCTAAAATCAGACTTAAACTTTCCCTTATCTTATAAGTTTAAATTTAAAAATGAATCTGTTATAAGGAAAAGTGAGCAAAAATTCTCTGATTAAGCTTCATTACAGACAGAAAAAGCCACTGATAAAACTGCCCTAGGCTATAGCACATTTTTCTATGTATATGAAAAAAAGGTAATTTTAAATTTTTAAAAAGTGGATAAGAATTACGCTACTTAGGGTGAAAAAAAATAATTTGTAAAAGAAAAAGAAGAGATTGAGAAAAGGAAAAATAGCGAAAAAGATGAGGAAGAATAGGATTGTAATTGATGCGATACGCATTGATACAATGCTTATAGAGTTAATGGGAAAAGATTGAAATCAGGAAGTGTAATAAGTTTGATAAAATAGTGAGGCAATAAGAAAGAATAAGAGAGAAGAGGAGGGAGAGGGAAAGAGAGAGAGGGAGGGAGAGAGAGAGAAAGTTAGAGAGAGGGAGGAAGGAAGGAAATAACAGTGGGTAGAGAAATAAAGGCTGAGGAGAAAAATAATTATCTGAATGTACAAAACTTATGTTCACCATTAGACACCATGGCCAAATTTTTTTAATCTATTATTCTAGTTCCATTAACTGTCTTAACTATAATAATAAGACATCTAAAAACAAAGTATTATAATAAATAATGTTCTGGAAAATAAAACTTAACTTAAAATAATTGAAAAATTAATATTCCTATGAATATTATCTATATTGGACTAACTTTACTTATTTCTGAAATATTCTAAAAAATTGTAAATAACCTAAACATTTATTTAATCTTGTAACATAAAATCCAAGCAATTATTTACAAAACAATCATTCCCACAAGAACATTTTATAAAAAAAAGATGGTGAATTTGTCAGGGTTATATGCTATTATTCTTGTTATTAACTTAACTTAATTTTAAACATACTTGTATGTTAGCAAGAAACATTGGCATTCTACAAAATAGGACTTGCAGTCTTTGTCATTGTGTTGTGGTTCATAGTCCATTGACTGACTGATTCAGTAAGTCAAGAAGTAAGGCCAAATATAAAGAAAATAATGAAAAAATAATTACAGATCAACTAAAAATGGTGACAACTATTTTATTATAAAAAGTGTATAACACACATAATACAAATGATTATTAATTGCACATAATGTTTTATCAATTTTAGCCTCTTCTAATTTAGGTACTTTAGAATGGTAAACCTATTATTTCTAATAAAGAAGGAAGCTAACAAAAATTAATCAAAACACTAAAGAAACATGTAAATAAATAGACAAACTGATAAAATAAAACACTTTTAATTAAAATCATTATCTGATCATTTTTCAACGAGAAAATATTAATCTAGGGCATGCCTAAATGCTTGGGTTAAAGAGTTACAAAAATTTTAGTTCAAAGGATTTTAAATCAAATAACATTTGATAAATTTCACACTCTTGAGATAAATTTCATTTGGATCATTTTGAAAAATGTTTATATGACTATATCATATAACTAATATATATATGCACACACATTCATTTTAGTATATATTATATAATGTTAAGTTAGTATTTTAGCACCTACTAAAATGATAAGTATGTTTACATACACACAAAAAGTTTTTTAAACATAAAAATGCTACATATTTTATTTTTGTTTTTATTATTTAACATTATGGTTTTGAAATATTTTGTTATAAAAAATCTTCAAGCACCGTAACTGAAGCATTATTAACAAAGTTCACAAGAAAATAAGCATTGTCTTCGACCAAGCTCTTTAAGTATTTGGCAAACCAAATTATCAAAATTTATAATTGTCATTTGTTGATATTTATATTTAATTAAGATAAGACCACTTAATTAAGAAAATAAAACTCCTTTTTTTTTTCTTTCCGTGTGAGAGGTGAAGATTAAATTAGGTATTTTAAATGATATTTAGATTCTATATATATAATATATAAATGAAGCTCAGATAGGGTAGAGTTCATTCAAGGCTTTATGCCTGACTATATTCTTTGCCTAAAACACCGGGCTAATAACAAAAGGTGTATTAATTAATGTAAATTACATTTAAAATAAAATCGTCTTCACGTTTTGTTGTTAACCTGGTGTTTTTAGGCAAGGAATGTAGCCAGTAATAGTTTCACTATGAAGCCTTGAATGAACTCTACTCTGTCTGGGCTTTATTTCTAAAAAAAGTCCCAAGAAAATTATCTAATTATGAAAGCCCTTTGCTAACAAGAAATGATACTATGTGAAAAAACATTAGTAAATAAGAACAGGTGGAGAAAGAGTGCAGTAATACACAAAAAAATGAATAATGAGTAAAAAAAAAAAAATTACAATAATGAGTAAAATTTTTGGAGAGATTTCACTTTATATCAGTACTGAGTGAAGAGAGACTGAAAGGCAAGAAATCTCCTTAAAAATTTTTACATATTGCAATTTTTTCTTTTTGTGTGTTTACTACACTCTTTCTCCCACCTGTTCTTATTTACTATATACATCTCAGCCACAGTCGCGAGTGATTCATTTTTTATACATACTTTCTATATATA
>KZ807363.1:274295-291641 GCA_000696205.2 Oncopeltus fasciatus | reverse complement strand
ATATAAAAGTATGAGAATAGCAAAACTATGTATTATTGTTATCAATTTTAAGGAAATATAAAAAACTCACAAATTAGCCATTTATTGGATGAAATATATACTTAGAAAGAAACAATAGATATACTCCCAATCAGATTCTCATGGCTTTCAATTTAATCCCCTACTCGACTGTGAAATCTATTCTTTATTTTCACCTTTTCTGTATGCTTTTTTTAGGGCAGAATTCAAACTTGACTATCCCCCCTGCATGGGGTAATTGAGTATTCATAATTAAAAGAACAAAAAGCCTAAAATACAGAATGAACTTGAAAATTTTACATCTTTTGTCAAAATTTCATAAAATTACACATCTTTTGTGGCAAGTCTATTTATTATACAAACAGAAACTATATTACATTTATTATATTATGTATTGCTAAAATGCTTGTAATTCGGATATTGAATTGAGGATTTATCAATGTATTCCACGACAAAAACATTAAACGCATAACAGACTTTCTTAACAATAATGGCTTTCCACAACACATAATACACAGACTCATCAATAAATTTTACGATTCACCTTCCACTCCTCCCTCCCTTCTAATTCCACCTAGAGACACTCCAATCTATGGTTTCCTACCCTACATACCCACTCGATCAGAAAAAATAAGTAAATCCCTAATTAATACCTTCCCCAAACTACACATAGGCTTCTCCAACAACAATCAACTACAAAACTTTTGCACTAAACTGAAAGACCCCATTCACCATACTGACACATTTAACATATTTTACAAAATTACATGCACCACTCAAAATGCACCACAGCAAATGTAGGATAAATGAAGAACCCCATATAAGAAGAATCAGCAACCATCAACATGGCATTAATAATAAAAAACCACTAGTGCTCCTTCAATACACTCTACTACTGACAAACATACTTTTGACTTTGACAAATTCACACTTCTTGCGACTGAACTCAAACTTGAGAAACGACTTTTAGCTGGCCTATTCACATACTTTTAGAACAAAACGCCATCAATGACAAAACAGACAAAGAAAACATTTCTTCCATATAAATTAATATTTTTCATATCTTAAAATCACCATAAGACCACCTCATTGCTTTTTGTTTTCTCCACCTTCCCTACAGTGATGTTTCCATGAACCTCCAGCCATATAATCCCTCTAATCCTTAACCCAATCCTACATCCGTTTCCAGTTCCCTTCCACAACTCTCAAATAAAATATTTTAAAAATAGATCAATCATGATGTAGACACTGTTGAATACGAGTCTCTCTCTCTCTCTCTCTCTCTCTCTCTCTCTCTCTCTCTCTCTCTCTCTCTCTNTCTCTCTCTCTATCTCTCTCTCTCTCTCTCTCTCTCTCTCTCTCTCTCTCTCTATCTCTCTCTCTCTCTCTCTCTCTCTCTCTCTCTCTCTCTCTATCTCTCTCTCTCTCTCTCTCTCTCTCTCTCTCTCTCTCTCTATCTCTCTCTCTCTCTCTCTCTCTCTCTCTCTCTCTCTCTCTATCTCTCTCTCTCTCTCTCTCTCTCTCTCTCTCTCTCTCTCTATCTCTCTCTCTCTCTCTCTCTCTCTCTCTCTCTCTCTCTCTATCTCTCTCTCTCTCTCTCTCTCTCTCTCTCTCTCTCTCTCTATCTCTCTCTCTCTCTCTCTCTCTCTCTCTCTCTCTCTCTCTATCTCTCTCTCTCTCTCTCTCTCTCTCTCTCTCTCTCTCTCTATCTCTCTCTCTCTCTCTCTCTCTCTCTCTCTCTCTCTCTCTATCTCTCTCTCTCTCTCTCTCTCTCTCTCTCTCTCTCTCTCTATCTCTCTCTCTCTCTCTCTCTCTCTCTCTCTCTCTCTCTCTATCTCTCTCTCTCTCTCTCTCTCTCTCTCTCTCTCTCTCTCTATCTCTCTCTCTCTCTCTCTCTCTCTCTCTCTCTCTCTCTCTATCTCTCTCTCTCTCTCTCTCTCTCTCTCTCTCTCTCTCTCTATCTCTCTCTCTCTCTCTCTCTCTCTCTCTCTCTCTCTCTCTATCTCTCTCTCTCTCTCTCTCTCTCTCTCTCTCTCTCTCTCTATCTCTCTCTCTCTCTCTCTCTCTCTCTCTCTCTCTCTCTCTATCTCTCTCTCTCTCTCTCTCTCTCTCTCTCTCTCTCTCTCTATCTCTCTCTCTCTCTCTCTCTCTCTCTCTCTCTCTCTCTCTATCTCTCTCTCTCTCTCTCTCTCTCTCTCTCTCTCTCTCTCTATCTCTCTCTCTCTCTCTCTCTCTCTCTCTCTCTCTCTCTCTATCTCTCTCTCTCTCTCTCTCTCTCTCTCTCTCTCTCTCTCTATCTCTCTCTCTCTCTCTCTCTCTCTCTCTCTCTCTCTCTCTATCTCTCTCTCTCTCTCTCTCTCTCTCTCTCTCTCTCTCTCTATCTCTCTCTCTCTCTCTCTCTCCATCACTCTATTTGGTATGTTACTCTCAGAATATTACAAATAGTTTTTTTTCGCTCTAATATGTTCATTATCCAGTTTTCAAGCATTTTCTACAGTCCATTACACATTTTACATTTTCATTTATTTATTCTTAATTAGATTGTGATATATAGACATGCTTCTGTATTATTTTTGATGTTTCTTTTTCATATTCAGCTCTGAGGAAGGCCTGAAATTAAGGCCAAAACGTTGGCTAAAATAACAACTTTTTTGTTCAAATGGAGAGTTTTTGACTGTAGAGATTATTAGTAGATGTTGTTTTGTTAGTGTTCGGTCAAGGTTGATCCTGACCAAAAAAATACAATAACCCAGGCTACTTATCTGCAATAATCCCTACCTTTTTTTCTTGGTATTGACCTCTTTGATGTAGGCCGCTCTCTTTTTGTACCTACCGCCTCATACTCCCCACCCTTCCTCCACCAATATCCAAACTGTACCTTTCAGTCATGAACATGTGACACGATAACCCCTCTCATCTTCATAATAGGTAAGTGTGGTGAATTTTTCTAAACATTTGTTATTGTTTTTCCAGAGCATTTGACATTACATTACTTCTATTTATGCCATTTCTATTCAATATTAATATAAATTATTTAATTTTTTTATGTTTTTCTTAGGACATTGTATTTAAACAGTCCTGAAGATGGCTTACAATGAAAGTCGAAACATCCGCAGATAATTAAAAAATACACATTTTGGGTTGTATTGTATTTTTGGATCAACTTTGATCGAGCCCCAATAAAACAACATCTACAAATTCCTGATAATCCTCTCTTCATATAACTTTTTTCATTATAAAAATGAAGAGTTCTCCTGTTCAAATGGAGAGTTTTGACCGTGGAAATTTTTAGCAGAGACTTTTTTGGAGTTTGGTCCAGATTGATCCAAAAAAAAAAAAAATACTTATCTTTTTTTTGGAACAACCTTGACCGAACCCCAAAAAATTCTCTACTAATAAAATTTTTAAACTTAGCAACTTGAGTATGATTTTTTTTTTAAGTTGCATTCAAGCTATTATTGACGGCTCAAAAAACTCTGAAGGCGTTGGATCAGCTTTCTTAATAGATGCAAGCCCCTTTATGTTCTCTTTGTCACAGATGTCAAGCGTGTTCACAGCAAAGTACTCACAATAAACAAAGCCTTAAATATTAAATTGCTATTATCAAAAAACATTTCTGTATTTACCGACTCTTTATCTGCTCTTTTAGCTTTACAAAGTCCTTTCATCAACCAACATCTCACAATATACACTTTAATTGCAATAGATCACCTAAACAAGAAAGGTAGAAAAGTGACACATAAATGGATACCAAAAAGGAGAGTTTTTTGACCGTAGATATTATTATTAGATCAGTCAAAATTACCTTGACCGAACCCCTACTAAAATCATCTAATAATTAAATGGATACCTAGTCACCGCGGAATTTAAGGCAATGAAAATGCGGACGTACTAGCAAAGAAAGCGATAAAAGATGTTAAGACGTACTCAAAAGTCACCTTGAATGATGTAAAGGCGCTAGTTAAAATTATTAGTACTTAATAAGTGCAAATATATGGTGGTCAACCAAAGACAAGAAGTCACGCGAGATAAAATCTACTCCGAGGGTATGGTCCAGTTCCATGTCAACAGACCATAAGAGAGAAGTGGTATTAGCCAGACTAAGAATAGGACACACAAGACTTACTCATGGGTATATAATGGCAAAGGATAACCCACCCATTTGTAAGGTCTGTGGGCAACTTCTTACTATCAAACATAGTTTTACAGAGTGCCTAAAATATAAAGAAACAGGGAAAAAATATAACTTAAATGGGACTCTAGACAAAATTCTATTGGATGACGATAAAGTCATCGACTCTGTAATGAACTTTCTGAAAGAGGGCAGGCTATTATATCTTATCTAGATGCATTTTCAGTATGCTTCTTTTCCATTCTCTCTCGATTTTTTTTTTCTTATAAATTTCATAGTTTCCTAGTACAAAGAAATTAAATGTACATCCACATAATAACTATTCGCATTAACAATAAATTACACCTTACCATGACCTATTACTAAGAAATTCTTCTTGACAATATCTTCCTGCTTCTAATAATATCTCCCTGGCATTAATGATCAAAGGTTGACACGCCATTAAAAATAAAAATAAATAAATAAAAATAANTATAAATTAAGCAGGATAAAGGAAAATTTGGAAATTTTTTACTGAATCTTTCGTCATTCCTTTCTTCTAAAGGTGTACTTACCAGACAACATACTAATACCCAGAGCCAAATCAGAAGCTAGTTCTTTGCAGTATTTCTCATAATTATGAGGGATAAATTCTGGAAATACTTGTTTTTCATTAATAGATTTAGCAGAACATCTATTAAGAAGATTGCCCAATGTATCAGCTAATTCTGCATTCAGGATTCTTGATGCTTTTGTTTCACTGTAGTCTGGAATAAAAGAAGATTATGAATAGCAATTTAAAAAAACAAGAATAAGATGGAACCACTATGCAAATACTTCATCATAAGCACGCTTGTAATAAAATCTAATAATTAATCAAAGTGGCTATCAATGAGTGACAGAAGTACTTTAATACATTAGATTAGGAAACTAAACTTACTGCTATCAGAATGAGGAGTCCCTTCCCTCAGTAGAAAATATCGAAGCCCCTCAGCAGTATACCTCTCAGCAGCTTCTAATGGGCAAATAACATTCCCAAGTGATTTGGACATTTTTTCTCCATCGACTGTCCAATGAGAATGCACAAACAGAGTACTTGGAATATATACATATATACTCACACAATTTATAGAAAGAGGAAAGCTATCTTTCCAGTATAGAAATAGTCTTTTCAATTAAACTATTTTATAGCTTGGGAGGGTTCCAGCAAATCAAATCACCAAAACTAGCCTTAAAATATTCTTCAAGGATTTGCAGCTGAACGGCGACTGTGTTTGAGAAAACAATTTAGTTATTTAAGTATAAAATTTTATGTATTCTTTAGGTGTAACAAATTATAGTCTTTCTGAGAGATAAATTTAGCAAGAAATGTTACTTTCAAGAAAGCTAGATGAATAGGATTTGGCTAAAAGTAAATAAAAAAATCTCATAACATCTCAGAGTTTTTAATGTTTTTTTTTCTATCATCTTTTTGTTCCTCTCATATTAAAATCTTTATTATCAATAAAGATATTGAAAGATAAAGGAACTTGCATTATAATTATTATAGTCAGGAAGAGACAATTGACCGTGTGGTAATGTATATCAATAGTTGAGGTAAGCAGAAAGAAGTTGAGAAAAAGCTTTCTTAGAAAACATTAACAAGAATTTGTTTTTTAATGCTAGCCTTTTGGCTTGTTCAAGGCTTATAACCGTATAAGGGATTATCTAGAAAGACATCCCCAATCAATTTAGAAAGACATTATAAGTTTCAACTTATAGAGGGAATTTCAGAAATCATCCATTCAATTAAGATGGCAACAATAATTCAATGAGCAAAGATTTCTTAAAATAACCTTCTGTTAGGATACTTATCAACATAGTCCTATTTCAATTATAGTATAATTTAACACACATATAACACTCCATAAAATTTTATTCTGCAATAACTAAAATCAATGAATAAAATGGTCACTGTTTGCTATGAGCTTTGAGAACATTTAATGCTTAGTGTTGATGGTTTGATTTGCTAGAACTCTACCAAAATAAAAAATAGTTAAATTAAACTGATTATTTTCTTCTTGGAAATATAGTTTGTTTATATTTAGTCATTTTATCTTGGAAATTTTTGATATAGGATAAACCTTAATTTATTCTATATCAAAACTGTTATCCGTTTCGTGATGTCAATGAGAAGTAACCCACCATTCCTAAACAAAATTATTTCTTTAGGGAGGGGGTCTCCACCCAAATATGCACAAATCATAAATCTGTATTAATGCACAAGATTTAATTAAGCAGTAGTGATGTAATTAACCCAGAGTAGTTTATAGGCACTGGATACACAAAGGTTTTCCCATGTGTGTGTCTATTATATATATATATATATATATATGCAGATCATCTTGAGTGAGAGTACTAAGTGCTCTGTGAGTCTCGAAATAAACTAACTTCAGCTCTCAGCTTAGAGTATTATCACTGTCATGACAGCTCCTGTGCTTCTCAAATACTTGGGAGGTTGAGCCCTTTAATGCAAACTTTGATTCTTTAAAGTAATATGCGTCCAGCTCTAGCGCTCAAATTTGATAAAATTATTTTGTGGCTTCAATGAAATGTGATATAAACAAAAAGTTTATAATAGCAGAAAATTTAAAATAAGGCGAATTTCAGCTTGTACTTCACATTATTAAAAAAAACAAGCTCACCAAATTTATATGAACGAAACAAATTAGTAGACAACTCTTTGAAGAAAAAATTAAGTGCATCCGAGAATATTAAGATGGATTTAGAGCGATCAAGTACACGAAGCTTCACTGCATTAGATCTGTTTCCTGAGAATTAATTAACCAACAGATACATGTCAAAGACAAGTTTGTTTTATAAAGATTAGACCGACAAACTTTTGAATAGTTCAGTAAAGCTGAAGTCAAAAATGTAACCAGCCTGGACGTTATCTACTGCTGTAAAAGCAGACCATGATATAGTATGTAAATATGACGTAATATACGAATACATGAAAACCTATTGGTGAAAACAATTGAGGTTAGTAAACTTTCAACATGGTTAACATGATATTTCCCCACCTAAAATGAAATCAATGCAATATGAAACACTTGAAAAATTATTTATGAAGTTACTTAAGGAGCGCTGAGGGAATCACTTTAGAATTCGAAAGTCGCACGTCACTGGTGCGAGTTCACGGCAGCTATTGAGTAATAAAAACCTACTCATTGTCATGGAAGTTTAAATTATGCTGTTTACCTTTAGATATTTTCTCCTTTTATTAGCCTAAGTGGTAAAAATATGTTATTAAGTGGAAGAAAAATCGTAATTAAAATGTATGTCGTAAAACACAGTAAGATAGCGTACCATGAATAACCGAAATAACGAGCATATAAATATATAAAAGGTCCATAGATACTTGGGATGTCTAATAGATAACTCATGAATGTCTTCATCAGATATCTCGGATTAGATATCTCTAGACAATTCCAAGGACTTTCCCATTTTTCATGAATTCTGGATATTCATTTTTAACGTTTTGTAGTGAGTAAGGAATTGTCTATAAGTTCAGTGGATAGAGAAGGAAAGTAGATATTGATGTTGTTCTCATTTATGAAATTTAGTCAACATTTCGACCGATCCTACATACAAAATACCAAAAATGATCGTGAAGAAAATAGTGTGTGTGTATGTGTTTGTCAACGATCTACAGGCTTTAGTTTTCTGAACTTTTTCTTTCCCCTCAATTTTTAGCAAATTGAATGTAGTTATTGAATTTTTATCATACAATTTTTTTGAGATCCTAGGCACAAAAACTGATGGGCCCTAATATATATATATATTAAGCAAAAAAATGTGAGATAGAGAGTGCAGTGCAAACAAAAAAAGAAAACTTCGTTTTAGGTGTGCGCTGCACTCTCTATCTGTTTTTGTTTACTGTATATCCAGCTGCGAGTATTTAATTTGCTATATATACTTTCCTTCTCTTTCTATATATATATGTATGTATATATATATGTCACCCAGCAATCAAAATATCAAATATCATAGAGCAATGATAACAGACATCCCTGATACATTTCAACACTCTAACAGTTGAATAACCCCTCTATATAATACATAGAAAGGCTACTCTTACTTCCACTAATAGAAGATAATTACTCCTATGATTAATATCTCCTACTTTGGAATCCTTTTAACATCTCAACTATAAATAATTTAAGCATGTTCTGAAGTAAAGGAGAAGTTAGCAAATTGAAAGACCTGAGTATAAGATATAGAATTAAGGTGTTTGAAGAATGAAATGAGGAAATTACAATGTGGGGCAGATAGGGAGAAAATTTAAGAAAATAATTTATTTTTTACTTCCTTTTCAATATCTATGGGCCATCGAGGGAGGGGCCATCTACACATAATTTTAGATACCTGTGTTATTAGGATTCAAACCTGCAGTGCCTAACTTGACTCCCAAACCAATCGCCTCGGCTAAGCCAACACCGTAAAGAAAAGGTTTTAAATAACACTTTAAAAAACCATGAGAAAGGGAGTTCAGGAGCCACTTTAAGCAAACGGGTGAGGAAGATGGAAATCAAAGAATATAATATTTATTTCAAGAAGTCTAAACAAACTTTAAAATTTGAATGTCATTAATTTACATGTTATACATCATTATTAATAATATATCACCATTTCATAAAAATTGCAAAATCCACATTCATAATATTAATGGATATATACATTTCAATACATCTTACTACAACATACATACTATATCTTATATTGTTAACAAACGAGGGCTATACATATTTTCAATGGGTTTAAGTATATAGTATACATTTAGAGATAAAGTTGTCATAATTTTCCTTCGTTTAAAACCTCTGTATGATGATATATAGTATACAAATTTAACATATCTCTTAACATAAAACTTATAGTCAAGTCATCTACTCATAAAAAAACTTTTTTTGTGGTTCTGAAATTAATGTAATGGACATTTATGTACAATAGAAACAAGAGTGAGCTTTAGTTTGAGTTACACCTCTACTTAGTTAAATTTCTGTGGATTTGTTGAATGTCAGTGAAGTACTACAAACTGCATCTTTTTTGAAATAAGATTGTAATAATTGTAAAGTATTTCTTTTTATGGCATAATTAAACAATTTGAAGTATACTGTAATATCTTTAACATTATTGGGTTACTTATTTTTGTTTATGTTTTTAAAATTATTCCATGCAGGACTGAATTAGATATGTATGACTGCAATTAATATGTCATTTGCCAATTTTGCTGAAAAGTAAATACTTTTCTTATCTACCAAGTTCAAAATTTTATAAGTAAACAAAAAGGGATACACTTCTATCTCTAATGATATTTATCAATTTTATTATTGCTCCGACCGTGCTATTAGTCTTTCTTCAATCATATTGATTTACACAATTAAATTTTTATTTTCAAACCACCTTCATAACTTAATTTTAAAAATATTTTAAGAAGTTAAAATTGCTATAGACATATAATTTTTTGGAGTAGTTTTATCCCCTCTTTTATATAAAAAAAAAAGTATCAATTTCACAAACTTTTGATATCCTGGGAATCAGTGAAGTAGGAAAGAAAGGCCAAGGAGAAGTAAGGCTGGACAAAGACTATGAGCTTATATACTTAGGAGTACCGGCTGAGAGCCATGGAAGGAGAAAGAGTGATAATGACAGAGAGGCTATTTACAATCGTGGAAAACTGGGAGCCAATCTCTCCGAGATTAATAGTGCTGAACATGGAATTGGCTATAGGAAGAGTGATTCTAATACAAGTCTACGCCCCAACAGAGGATGCGATTGCAATGAACAAAGAACATTTTTACGCAGACCTTAATAGGGAAGTAGTCAAAGGGCAAAGCCAAAGCAGATCAATCATAATCACCGGAGATCTAAATGCAAGGATGGGAAGAAACCATGGGGAGCAAACGGAGTCATGGGACTGTATGCAAGTGAGCATACCAAGAACATAAATGGCCAGAAGGTGATTGATTTCTATATAGATCATGACCTTCTTAATGGCAACACATGGTTCCCAAATAAACCAGTCCATAAAATTACTTTCTCAGCTGAGGAAAAAGCTGCAAACAGCATAATTGACTATGCTATCTATAGCAGAAACATTAGAATTTTCTTTAGAGACATAAAAGTCATAAGAGGGGCAGAAATTGGATCAGATTACTATCTCCTGTCCAGAGACTGTGTCCCGCCAGGCAGTCCTGGTAAACATCTCTACTGGTGACACAGACCTCCCATACGAGGAAGTTTTAGAAAAAATAATGTCATTGGCGTACTCATCGCCACCGCTTCTAAGGTCGCAGTCGGGTGAGAAGGCATAAGAAGAGGGGCCGTGGGTCCCCCGTAATGCCTTCGAAGAGGACACGGACTATAGAGTGCAGACTGCCAAGCGGATTGGGGGAAAACAAGAAATCTTTCATCGCCGACCCTAAGAAGATCAATAAAATGAATCAGGAGCACATTGTAAAAGAATTTGCCATGCTGGTCTCCATCATTCAGGAGCTTGAGACGGAGGCACCAGAGGGCCTAGTACCAGCGGATGACGTCTTCGAAGCACTGAAGAGGGTTCTTTTGTGAGAGTGGGAACTTCGGGGGACTTCGGCAGGAGAGCCCCCCCCCCCCCAGTTCTGGCGGGGAATAATGGTCAGAGGGAGACGAAGGAAAAAGAGGGAGCCATAAGAGCAACCTTACATAAGGTACCAATTACATAATTGGTTAATTAGTAGGTCTGCATAAATGCATTCCCTAACCTCTCTATCTCTCTCAATCAAAAAAAAAAAAAAAAAAAAAAAAAAAAAAAAAAAAAAAAAAAAAAAAAAAAAAAAAAAAAAAAAAAAAAAAAGAAAAGAAAAGCCATGAGAGCAATGACATGGACTAAAGCACTTCCATGCTGAAAAGCACAAAGGACAGAAAAGAAGAAGTAACATCATGTAACATGTTAAATTGTTTAAATATAAATTACATGAATTTAATAAAATTATTTTATCAAAAACCATGATGATACACTTTTAGTTAGCTTGCTATTTATTGGTGATTTGTTCACAACACCTACATTTCACTGAAATGTTGTTATGTGTGTAGTTTGACCGTTATTAACATATACCTTCAAATCCCATAGGTGCTCCTTGGATAATTTGATAAAAGTTATCCTAAAAATATTGTGAAGGTTTAGATTTTTATCATTTAACTTTTAACAAAAACTTTCTCTGCTCCAGAAACCTTACAATGGTAAAAAATATACTCCTAGTGATATATCTTAACAAAAGTTCATAATTTAAATCAATATTTAATTTAGAAGTATGTTATTTTGAAAATATTTAATAATACAAACCTATAAGAAACAAAATAAATGTAATACTATACTTTGGATGTGTAAAAACAGTCCTTATAGTATGAAGAATGAAATTATTCTAGAAAGAGAAGCTATATTTTTTAGCACCTAAAATATATAGTTAAGAAGACCAAGATCATTTTAATGAAAATAATAGTATATTTAAACACTTCATTAAAAGTGTTAAGACATGGTAAGCAATAAATAACTTCACTAAGCAGATTCACTTCACTGAATAATAGTGAATTAGCCAAAAGTGTTAATCCACCAAAGTTAGTTCAGACAGTAAAGAGGGTGGAGCAGTTGATACTGCTTTCTGGACAACTCACGATAAAATACCAACCTGTACAAGATGCTTAAGGAGCCCCAAAACACTGAATAAAAAGCTATATTCAACAATTCTGACTAGACTGGATAGATACAGCACACTGTGATTACTGTTGAATTTTTTTGTACAAAATAACTTTATTCGTATTCAATGCCACAGGTTGGGATGAATTTGAAACCCAACTAGGAGTCAAATGTTCCCACTTTCTGCATGAAGGTGGTATAGCTAGCTTATTAAGTAAAATATTAGAGAGCTGGGGAACTACAGGCTGTAGAGCAATACCACAAACCCGTAAGCATTCCATAGTCATGTGAAGGACACAGTCTAGATGATCTCCAGAATTATTTTTTTTAAGATCCCATGGTTTACTTTGTTCAAAAAATCTATTAGCAGCATGAAGGTTTGAAATTATTATAGATATCCCCTTGTAGAAGTTGAAATCCAAAAAATGCTGAGTTACTTCATCTGAAACACACCAGGGTTACTAATTATTATGGCAATATTTTAAAAATACAATAGTAATAATAATAGCGCAAATAAACATTGTATTTTCAAAAAAAATTTATTTAACAGAACTACAAAAAATTTTACGCAGAATGAAACCTCATAATAATTAGAATGCGTTGCACTGCAAAGCATTGAAGACATCTTTTTGTTTGGGATAATGCATTAAGACCTGAAAACTTGAAAAGGCTTTCATTAAGTAATTAAACAAGAAAACGACGAATACAATACAATAGGAGCAAAATTCATGACTGTGACTACTTTCTTTAAAACTGGTAGGCCAAATTAGTACTGCATCTGGTAAATAGCATTCAATACAACAATAGAGACCCAACTATTTTATTTTACTTAATTTTTAATGTACATGTGTGTGCGTGTGTGTCTACATNAAAATCTTTGTCCTAATAGAAATGTACAGAATAACCTTAATTGATACATTCCCTCGGAATTCGCTAGTAGTTTCAATGCGTAGACACACACACACATATGAATATCAACATTGTCACTGTTGATCATTTAAGGTCTAATTTTTCTTTAATAGTACAACTTTTATCCATACTAGAAAGCATTTTTACAGTAAATTTTAGTGACCAATTGGTCCCTAAAGGAAAGATACATTTAGATAGTAATATTTTACTATCTAAATATGTGCAGAGATTTCTTAGTTGACATAAGCTCATAATATAGAAGTTTCTCTTATTTAACATTTTGTGTATAAGATATACAAATATTTTGTTGGGCATGGTTGCAGTGATGTTAATGCATTGAGACACAAAACAGCATCTGTTATACATCCACTTTATAATGTGATAAAATGTGGTAAAGGAACAAAATATCAATAATTTAGACAGTTAAAGACAAGTGAATAGGTATTATGGCCACAAAAATGAGCGTATTAACACTAAAACTGCAATATTAATTAAATTTTAGTATTTTTTATATAAATAAAACCTCAAATTAATTTCCCATAACAAAAACAATAACCATTATAAATTGTATTAATTAGCTCTAGAAAGCATGGCCTTGTGTGAAAACAAATGTTTTAAATAGGATAAAAAAGTATGTTTATCCATTCACATATTTTTGGGTGCAAAAGTGACATACATTCCGTCATTAAAACACCAGAGACCATCCTTAGAAACAATATGCATGATATAGATATTTAGTCAGTCATTTTGAACTATTTATACAAAGTTCAGTTAAAATAAGTGGCAGTTATCATTGAAAATCAGAAAAGAAAAAATATGTAATTTTCACTTGAAAGATTAATTAGTACATAATTGAAATTATACATTATAAAAATGAAATACTGGCTTATAGCAAGTCAAACAATATTTAAAAATCCGAGGAGTACTAGAGAATTTTTTACACCCTTATTCTGCCAGCAGTGCCAGGCTTGGATGGTCTAAACAGACAGAAATAATTAGTTAACTTATCAGAATTATAAACTTTAAAGTATAATTCATTATTCATAGTTAAATAATAGCAATTCCAATTAACAAATAATAATAATAATAGAGTGCAATGTGAACAGGCACTTGCTTATTCATTAAGAAATTGTTATAATCTTTTATATAAATTAAGCAGGATAAAGGAAAATTTGGAAATTTTTTACTGAATCTTTCGTCATTCCTTTCTTCTAAAGGTGTACTTACCAGACAACATACTAATACCCAGAGCCAAATCAGAAGCTAGTTCTTTGCAGTATTTCTCATAATTATGAGGGATAAATTCTGGAAATACTTGTTTTTCATTAATAGATTTAGCAGAACATCTATTAAGAAGATTGCCCAATGTATCAGCTAATTCTGCATTCAGGATTCTTGATGCTTTTGTTTCACTGTAGTCTGGAATAAAAGAAGATTATGAATAGCAATTTAAAAAAACAAGAATAAGATGGAACCACTATGCAAATACTTCATCATAAGCACGCTTGTAATAAAATCTAATAATTAATCAAAGTGGCTATCAATGAGTGACAGAAGTACTTTAATACATTAGATTAGGAAACTAAACTTACTGCTATCAGAATGAGGAGTCCCTTCCCTCAGTAGAAAATATCGAAGCCCCTCAGCAGTATACCTCTCAGCAGCTTCTAATGGGCAAATAACATTCCCAAGTGATTTGGACATTTTTTCTCCATCGACTGTCCAATGAGAATGCACAAACAGAGTACTTGGAGGTTCAAGGTTGCTTGCAATCAGGAAAGCAGGCCAATAAATTCCATGGAATCTACAAAAAAAAAAAAGTAATAATGTAAATTTAATAAATAAAGAATTTCAAAGAATCAAACTTAATTTATTAAATTTATTTATTAAACATAAACTTTATTTATTTATTTATTTTCCCTTCAAATTGATAAATCATTATGACATATAAACTGTTTAATAACTTAAATAACGTTTCTTTACTTCCTAAAGTGCCCTTGAGTAGAGAAAATATTGCAATCAGTAAATTGGATTTCTATACCATTTCCAATTTTTAGATTTATTTAACTTCCTAATAGTCAATTCCTTAATTGCTCCAAATTTTATAAAAATTATTCAGTCTCTCAATAATTTTTTCTCTAAATTTGTAACTATTTTTTAAATAATTGGGAGAAAATAAAATTTTTGTAAAATGCATGGGATTTGAGCTGGTAATTACTGTTGCTACCGCAATGCCTGCAGCATAAACCCATAGCATGAACTTGCTGAAAGTCTGCAACATTTTGCATATATTCGGCCATAATTTTAGTGTTCATTAGTTTCGTGCATTTTATGAGAAAGGGGGACCATCCTAACCTCGAGAGTGGGTACCTGAGCTTTGGCTCTATTCCAAGTGCCTGTTCATATGCATTGTGGAATTCAAATTGTAATATCTGTAGTAAATTGTCATGTCGATCTGTACAAACAGCAGCTAATTCCATTTCCTGTACCAGTGTTATTGGTGAATTATCATTTCGGAACTGTGCTTCACCCAATTCATGGATGCCTGATTCTCTTGAAAATCTTTTCACTTGATTCAAGTTTCTGTGAAACTTCATTCCGCAATTGCTAAATAATCTGCAGCAGTAAAAGATTATTTGCTATGATTGCATGTCTGGACAGCTACCCTTGGAATTGTAACTTTAATGCCAGGGTATTCCGCACAAAAACGGTGTGTCAAAATAAGGTAAGTGCGTATGACAAATTTATTCATCTCAATAGTCCATTTCATCCGTCTTCTGGGCTGGGATGTGGTCACTCGAGAAGACTTGGGGGAAGCACTTATCTCAGCAATATCAATTGAACATCAGATTCATATAAGTGTATTGAACTGATATTGTATTTTTGCAAATAGATATTACTGTTAATATGCTAACATTAGCAGAAACAAGATCAGAATCAGAATTTACCCTTCTCTACATGACCCTAAGTGGTTGAAAGGGAGGTTAAATAAATAATAAGAATTTTTTTAAAAGAGAATATTCTGGTAGATAAAAAAATATTTTATCAACTAAAAACCAACAAGTCAACAAAAATTTTTTTTGTGTGTAAAGTTTTTTCCGGGTTGGACCGTTTTACACGGTGAATAGAGATGGTTTCTCTATTCAGCCCTGAAGAAGCCATCACAGGATGGGCGAAAGCTCGGCAACCATCAAAAACTTTACACGGTCCAACCCAGAAAAAACTTTACATACATCTGATGACTGTGGAAGTCTGCGTGAACATCAAAAAAATTTTTCTCAAAAACATTTTAAATGACAATCCAAATTGACTGAAATAAATTACTTACTTTAGGATATCTTTCCCAATAACTTGAACAGTAGGTGGCCAATGTCCTAAGTTAGGATATCCAGAAATAGTGAGATAATTAACTAATGCGTCAAGCCAAACATAAATAGTTTGTGATCCATCACCTGGTACAGGTATTCCCCAATGAACCCTACTGCTTGGTCTTGAAACAGAGATATCATTTTCCATCAAGCCCTCATTAATCCAAGTTAACAATTGTTTCTTAAATTTTTCAGGTTGAACAGAATCATCTGCAAATAGAAATACTTGATTAAACATTAAAAAGATTTATTATTTCTTGTACAGACTGGGGATCATAAATCTTAATCAACTGTCTTGAAATCTTTTATTAATGAAATTTTACAGGCAGGCTTTTTGGGTACTTACTAGCCATTTTTAGAGTATACATATGATTCTTGTGCCAGTTATGATTTACTTTTCTTATCAAAACACAGTACAGGAATCATTTTAGGATGTATTGAAAATGGTTTGAAAATTGAAAAAGTGGCAGAAATGTCAATTTCCAACAGTTACTAATAAAAGATTCTAACATCATTCCTATTTATTTTGAGAAATCATTTACAATACAGGAAATAATCAATGAAAAAAAGAAATAAAATAAATTTAAATATTAAATGTGATGAAAGAAGGGAGAGCCCAGTTGATAAATAATTAGACTTCTGGGACAATAGTTCTAAAACAAGTATTAATGAAAGCATACAGAGATATTCATTATTTTATCTACATTTTTTATTATGATCCTGAGGATTTATGGGATGCTTTTTGAAACACTCGTACGAAACAGGGAAGTATATTTTAATAGTTTAAAAAAAACCTGGTGTGTATTCATATGGCTTTCCAATAGAAGCCATTGCAATTTTCAGTTGCTATTAGAAGATTTACTTAATAGTTAGACTAAATTTTCATAGCAATTTCAAAAATGTTATAAAAACTCTCATTTATTGCTCATTACAAATTACTGCATAATAATAGGGGTAGAATATTTGGCAGCAATGGAATCCAGTTCTAATGAAAAAAATGTTTTTTCATACTATGATTTTTAAATTTTTATGCAAAGGAGTACTTTTTTTTTTATTGCAAGTCTATTTAGAAGCAAGTTATTGTTATTGAGTGAAATTTATTTGCCAAATAATAATATTTTTTATTATAATTAACTAGAGATAAAACTAAATATTCGCTCTACATTTTACACATTTTGATTCAGTCCTGTAAGAGAAAATTTTTTTTTTTTTTTTTTTAAACAAGA
>KZ807363.1:258852-274072 GCA_000696205.2 Oncopeltus fasciatus | reverse complement strand
TGCTATATATATATATATATAGGTATAAAAGGGGACACATTTATCTTAATTTTAAGGAAGTTATTGATTACATTAAACAACCAAATAAGTAATAGGAGCATTAATGGCCACTAGCAGTTGATGGACTCTTTTTTTTTTCTTTTTTTTTAAAGTAATAGTATCTTATTTGAGAGGAAAAACTCAGAGCATAGTAGAAAGGAGCTACTTTTAAAAGCTTTTTGGTGGTACCTCAGGGATCAAAGCTTTGTTCTCAGCTCTTTCTTTTATTTATTATGGATTTTACAGTATGTTTAAGTGAAACTTAGAGCATATAGTTAGCAGATTACTCTAAAATATATCATGAGGTTATTTATGTAAGTGAAAAAAGATCAATGCAGATAGGAGATAATTTGGTTTTGTATTAGAGTGAGAAGAACGATGTTAAGCTGAAGACATCATTCAGTACAATCAACATTACTAGGAGGAAATTCTAGCACAATCTTTTTCAATATACTGTACGAATTACAATCTTCTCTGGGTAAATTTTATTAAGAGTTTGGGAATATTGCTTGACTCTGGGTTAAAGTTTTCATATTAAAAATATATGTACTAATGCTTTGAGATTATTAGGCTTCATTATAAGGCGGTGCAAAGATCTCCAAGATTTTAAGGTGATAAATGGCATATTTTCAACCTTGCGTAGGTCAATTCTGGATAATGGACTACATGACATAGCAAATAAATATCTCAGGAACCCTATCCGAGGGTTTTAAATTAACCTCTCCTCGTAATTAAAACTGAAAAGAGAAATGATAAGAAGGGAAGGATATTTTATATCCTCCTTTTTCCAGCTATGACATCTATATAATTCTACACAATACACCTTTGCCCACTCACAATTTGACTGATTTTTTAAAGTCAGATAATGGACATTTATATGGACAGCTAATGATATTTCCAGAATTAATTAACAAGAATTAATTTGATACTTTAAATAAAAGAAAATGCCGCTCAAAAAACTGGAAAATTTTGAATCAATTAAAGCCTGCCAAGGTATAGCCTTCCTTGCTAAGGTTATTTGTGGAGATATTATCTGTCCTAAACTCCTTAGCCAAGAATGGTTCCAGTCTACAAACTGTGAAAAACTCTCGGCATTAATGTGGCTCAGTCTTCAACTCAACATTCAGGCACCTTAAGCTACCAAGCCAGGAGCACTTATTATAAGTTGACTGAGTTATGAAGATGGAATCATTGATTCTGAAAGCGCTCAGCAATTAGAGGAAAATATATATAAAGTACGAAGCAAGGGATATGGTTTGATAACCCACATTACTAATACTTGTTAACAATAGTTATTACAGGAGTACAATTGCAACAGATGGGCAAACTCTAGAAGTGACTAGGACGACACACTAGAGAAATGCAAGGAGAGGTTTGTTTGGCTGGAGCTAGGATGTAAAAAGAGTAGGGGATTCTGGAAATACTTGGAATAATGTTTACAATGTAAGCATAGTTTATATAGTAATCAGGAAAATTATAGTTTATATAAGGAGTTTCATACTATGTGACTATATATATATATATATAGTAATCAAGAACATGTGGGATAGAGAGTGCAGTGAAGACACAAAAAGAAGAAAAACTTTTCAGGGATCTCTCGCCCTTCGTCAGAGGAGAGAAGAGATACTGGTCAAAGGTCGACTACTGATAAAGGGCGAGAGATCCCCAAAAATTTTACTCTTTGTGATTTTTTCTTTTCGTGTGTTCACTGCACTCTCTATCCCACCTGTTTTTGATTACTATATATTGCAGCTAAGAGTGTTTCATTACATATTTACTAGTGATAATTAGTACTGGAGTTTAATAGTTAAACCCTTAGTGACCATAAAAAATTTGACATGAAAATAAGTACAATAGCTTCATTTCTTCATAGGTGCTAAAAGCAAAACAATGATTTTCAGGAATTTTTAATGAATTTTCTTCATAGCAAATGATCACACTACTCCTGGACGGGACAGATGCTGCATGAAGTACATCATAATTCTAAGAATAACAAACATAGAGTTTCAACTAAAATATCCCCAAAATGAACAGGTGTACCTAAAAATTTTAGTTGAGTTCAAGGGTAAAACATGCAAGTTTTCCTTTATAGAACAGGGACCTGGATGAGTTGGCTCTCCGAGATGGATATCACACAGATGGCATTCAAGAGCTGTTGTATTAAAAATATCAGGATGAAGTCAAGAATGGGATAATGACAATAAATTTAGAATAGATTTTGAGTATAGCTAATATCCCCAGAAAGAAACTGGCTTTTATGGCAAATTTCAAGCTAATGGATGAAAAGAGCAATATGTCTGCTAGGTAGAATAGAGAGATAGAAGAAGGAGATATAATTGAATACAGTTGGAATTTCAAGAACTTAGATTGAAAATTGGAAAAAAAGAGTATGTGATGGCAGATCAATGTGCTGAGCTGAGGTGACTATGGAGAACCAAGACAATGGAATGAAGGAAGGAGAAGTATTCATACTCTAATTTCTCAAAAGTAAGCGTATGATTTTAAGTGGAATTATAATTTTTTCACCTCACTTGAATGAAGGTTGGTTTGTCATTATCTAGTTCAGAATATATTAAGTTTTAAGTTCAAAAGGAGAGTTTGTTGACTGTAGATATTATTTCTCATGATAGCCCTGAAGATGGCTTACAATGTAAGCCGAAACGTTAGCAGATAATCCTTTATTAAAAAATACATTTTTTAAATTTGTGTTTTTTGGATCTACCTTGACCGAACCCCAACTAAAATCATCTTAGGATTAAGTTTTAAGCATTTTATATGTTTTAAGCATATCTTTAAGTCAAGCATTTTGGATGTATAGGTCACTATGGGACAAAAATACAGCTATTTTAGATAAAACCTAGACAATGACTACTAATGTATATATGGGTTAATAACAGTATGAAACTGATGTAAGCCTATATATATATATGACTTATTGCCACCCTGATTCCTTCAAATGCCAAAAAATCTTGTTGTAATAACTTCTTATGCGTTAAAGGAGAAGTCGTGTGGATTTGGCACCTGTTAGACATACTTTCCATATTTATCAATTCAATGAGCTTAATGAAAATTAGAGACTGATAAGATCTCTACCTGATTTTAACCAGTGCAAGACATCATCTTTAAATTTTGATAGTCTAAATTTATAATTCTGTTCCTCAACCCAATGTACTGGTCGAGCAGAGTCAGCACAGACTTTAATTTCTTTATTGTCTTTCACAAGAGTAGTAACTTGGCTTTCTGTTAAGAATGCTTCATCTGCATCACAATACCACCCACTATAATTTCCAGAATATATTAAGTCCTTTGAGATCAAATCTTTCTGAAACAAAATTAAAGAAAGTTGAAGATTTTCTTAGAAACCATGGCTCTGCTTTAACCCTCACTTATGACTTAGAATATAAAATTAAAATTTATCTCAAACAATAACTGAGGAAAGCCAAATTATCAACAGAAGTAAAAAATTAGGCTTCAGAAAAAAAAATAGCACTCTGCACAGTTTAATTATTGACCAATTTCAAAATGCAAATCCGTCTCATGGAACAGGTACATTATATTTGTTTTTAAATATCTTAAAGTTATTTTGCGTTAAATTTCAATTTGTTCATAGAATATTTACTGTTTACACAAGGATCTTCTGAGGGGTTCTTAGCACATTGTTATTTCTCCAATCCTAGACCAAAAGTTTAATGGAAAGATTATTCAATTGTTAAAAACCTGTGCACTTCCAGGAGTAGTACCAAGAAATTTTATTGAAAATATTTTTCATGCTTAAGACAATTAATTTATTTAGCCACTTGCTAAAAGTCAAAATTAACATTAAAGTATAATAAATACACAAATATTGTTTAGAAGGCAATTTACCTCCTCATGGCCAGGCTATTAAAGGCTTTTTCTCTGATAATTGAGACTGTATGGATGTTGAAGGAGAATGTGGTAACGTGGATGACTAATCCTGAACTGTTCTAGCAAGTATTTCAGATAACAAAGGTACTATATAAATAACTGAAAGAGGATTCCAAGATGAAGACTGGTTTAAAAATAAACTCCTCATTTTCAAATAATTTAAAAGCTTAAAGGTTGTTCAGATGCTTTAAAAAGTTAATCAACTACCCAAATTTTTTTTTTCAGCTCCATAGAACTATTCAATTATCTAAAAATTAAATTTTTGAGCCTTTTACATTCACTAACTGCAATCAATACAATTAATTTTTCCAACTTAAAAAAACTCCTCATTTGCTAGCTTTTTCTTGATCATATATTTACAGGCAAGATCATCGGTGTTTCTCATTATTTTCTCATAAATTATGTTTGTTCAGAATGCCATTGAGAAAATTATAGTTTAGTTTTAGTCTCTTTCCCACTGCCTAAAAAAAAAAATAAATAATCTCCGAAATTAAAAATGAATTCATTGGTTCACCTAAATCACCCTAACTTTTGAAGCACTACAAAGTATTGATACTTTCTTTTTAAAGCAAGACCCCTTAAAACCCCTAAGATCCAATAAATTTGTATTTGTATTTTATTTTTTTGAACCAAGCTGCAGTAAATTACCACATCATCATCATGACATAAGATCCCAAGAGTAGATTATAGCTTCTCCTACTGTTTCCTCAGCAGTCGGAGTGGGCCAAGGTTAATCTAACCTTATATATTAGATAATGTATAGAATTAATCTTGCAAATACATACCCAAAAAACTTTGACGGCATCAAAGTGATCAGGGTGTGTAGTCCGAATAAAGTGTGTATAATCAATACCATACTTATCAAAAACATGTTTAAATTTTGTGGAAACACTATCACAGTAAGCAGGAAGGGTAGCGTTACAAGAATCAGCAGCTTGTTGAATCTTGGTACCATGTTCATCAGTCCCAGTGCTCAAAATACTTTGATTGCCAAGAAGCATTTGTAGTCTGTGTCCAGCATCAGCTATCACTGCAGAATATAAATGACCCAAGTGTGGGGCTGAAAAATGAAAATAATATTGAAAATCTTATGATAACAGAAAAAAATTTATTTATCTATAAGTGAATATCGAGTCCTAGATTCTGAAAAAGCAGAAGGATTGATATCAACGGGAAAGGAAAACGAACAATAAAAATACATTACAGAATACATTCAGAAACAAATAAATTTAATTACCTGCATTAACGTAAAATATCGGAGTTGTGATTAAATACTTGGAGTAATACCTAATTTGTAGAGAAGACAAATTAGAAAAAACAAAAACTTTTCGCAACGAAATGGCCATTTTCTAGAGCTTACAGATTAACGATTCCACACTCAATATAATCATTAGTGATTATTTAAATAGCACCAATTAATATTTAAATTGAAATAACAAGAAATTAAAAGATTTTATTTGGAAAAGCCGCCACTTCTTAGCATTATAGGTTAATTTAATGATCCAAAGAAGTTTTAAGAAATCTCAATATTTCTCAAAGGAAGTATTAGGAACATATCACCAATATTTAAGCTTAAAATTCTTCAATTTGGAGCAGACGAGATTTCCTATTCATTACTATTATGTCATTTTAAAAGACGACCATTGACAAATCGGCTGACAGCCATTATATTTTGACAATGTTTCTGTTTAATCTTCAAGTCTAGTACTGTAATAATACGAGAAAATACCTTCCAAGATAAGGTTTTATTCGACGAGAATTACACAGAGAATAAATCATAAAATAAGAACACGTAATTTGTAAGATTCTTAACGACGCAAACACATGATTACAATCTTAGTAATGGAGTGAATCATCACAAGTACTGAGAAATGAAATTGTGGCAAATATATCATCTATATATTTGTTATATTAAAGTTATTAAAGTAATTTATTAAACACATTTGGTGTAAAATTCAATTTATCAAGATTTATATTCCATATCATTTTTACGAAAGAAATATTTATAGTGTGTGCAGATTTAATGTAAGGAAAACTCTTCTCGTACATAGAGACAGTCTTTAAAAATTTAAAGAACTTTCCTTTATTTTGCGCAATAACTCTAGAACTTTCCAGGGATTACAGAAATTTAGAGGCCTGAAATAGAAAACAGCTATGGTCTACACAGACGATTTGACAACAAGGAGAAGAATTACAGAGACTCATATAAATCATATCTGTGAAGCTAATTTAAATCTAAAGTGGAATTAGTGTCAATTTTACAAAAGAGAATTAAATTTTCTAGGCCATCTCGTTTTTGACGAAGAAATAATGACGGTTCTAGAGAAGATTAGGAGCATTGAACAGTAGCTGATTCTTAGTAATCCTAAAGTTAACATGGTTGGAGGTTCGTTGGCCGTCGTGATACGTATTCTTTGGCCCTCTCCCATCATGCTATTAGCAACAATCACATGCCTGCTTTTAATCAAGCTACATTTTTGGTAGCTAGATTTTTTTTAAAGAAAAAAAAAACAACTTTAACTCAAGTGATTAGTATCTACATACTCATTAGTATGAGTAAATGTAAATTGACGCCGAATGGTTTCATGGTTTTTTCCATTACGTCAAACATAGGATCGTCTCCTTGACGTTGTTGATAGACCTTATTTTTCTACTTATACTTGCTTTACTTATTTGAGAACTTCGTTAACGAACGCTATAGTTTGGTTTAAGAGGAAAATGGTCCTGTTTCTTTGAGGGTTTCATTTGTTGTAATGTTCTCTCGTTACTTTTATTTAGAATTTTCATTGTTTTAATTGATTAAATAATTTGTCAGCATTATAATTATATGAATATTATGTGTTTATTTGACAATGGATAAGTCAAAGTTCTGTATTAGTTCGAAAATAAAAAATGTTTTTGTTACGAGTTTGAAGTTTTTTAATTCTCTCATATTTATTGGTAATAAACATTTATTATTTATTCTCTAGGAAAAGGGCATTTATTTATATAATTTATTGTTATATCTAAAGATGTAAAGTTTCTGGCTTTATTGCTTTGAATTTCATGTGGTTGTTCAACTGGAGACAATGGTTGATTTGTAGATGCCCAAGCAAAAATAATATTTTAAATTTAGTCAAATTTAATGATAATTTTTTATACTTGCTCCCTGCATTTTGGTATTTTAATGAGCAGCTATTTTTCTTTTATTTTAAATTAAGAACTTTAATGGTTTTTCTGGTTAATGGCTTAGCTGAGAAGATCCTTTTGTTAGCCTGGTGCTGTGGGTTAACGCTTGCTCAGGCTTTCACCGAGATATAAAAGCCTAACCAGTGCCAGACAGGAGAATGGTGACAAGCATATAGCTTCCCTAATTAGTAGGAAGTTTAAAAAAAATGACACTCAAGAGTTAATTATCTAATAATAATATATTGTCCTGGAAATATAATACTTAATATATACTGGTACTTATACCTGGTACTTATACCTGGTACTTATACCTGGTACTTATACCTGGTACTTATACCTGGTACTTATACCTGGTACTTATACCTGGTACTTATACCTGGTACTTATACCTGGTACTTATTCTATTAAAGAGGAAGCTATTGTTAAGAATTATAAAAATGAATGATTTACATACATGTAAATTGCATGAATTTTCTTCAGTTAAAAAAAAAATATTATAGAGATGTCAAGGATAAACCATTTTATTGCAATAAATTTCTCCTTGCTTTTCCGAGACACCTTTTTGGGCTCTGATGACGAGGTCTCTGGCCAGGCCCAGAATTTGTATTGCAAAGTGTAGAAGGAGAAGTCCATTCTAATTTGAACTTCCTTACCAGACAAAAAATCTACTAAAGAAAAAAAAAAGAAAATAAAATAATTTTGTTTTTAAGATTTATCTTCATTTTCCTTTATGACAGCCTAAAATCTATCTGGGAAATATAATTTCTTGGTAAACAAAGTAAAAATACCTGTATATCACTATCATACCTTCTATTATCCGTCTTCATTGGTTTCTGCAAACCATCTTCTGTTGGCGAGCGCTTTCGGACATTATCCATCCTCGTGGCCGAATNAAGTATAAAAGTAAAGTTGTAGAACTTTTTAATCTAAAATATAAATTTTTTTTTTTTTAATTTGGAGCTACCAATTTGTTAATTGGCAATAATTATATCTGCTCCTCTTTGCTATTGGGATCAACTAAAAATAATTTTATTGATGGTTTATAGGTAATAGAATTGAAGAAATAAGTGTCCTGTGAAAAAGTTAAATTTTATTTTTTTGTGTGTAATTTTGTAATTATCTAATAGACCTTAGAGTGATGGCTAGTAGCTGTATTGAAACCAGCTAAAACATATAATGATTATTTGTCCTAAATGTACAAAACAGTAAATAACTGCCATTTTTATTTTAGTGGTGGGGGGGGGGGGACATTTGCATGTCATATGTTGTGCATTGCTACCCAGCAAATGTCCAAAACATATAAAAACTCTATTTTATTTTAAACTTGGAAACACTGCCAAATTTGATGTAGCCTTGATGATGGAAGGTACCAATTTTAATTTGTAATTACAATTTTCATAAAATTATTTATTAAGCTCTTAAAGAGGCATAATATTAGATGCAAAACTAGAAGAACAAAGTGATGTTTTAAATAAAATAATATACTTTGTATATTTTGACCATTTTCCTATTGTAAAATATGAACATTTTATTTGTTTTCATTATTAAGAATAGTGATGCAACTTTTAGTTACATGCATTAGACAAAAAATGTATTTCCTACATTCTAATTTAGAATGTAGAAAATAGCCTATTCTAATTTTATTTTTAGGCTTCATTACAAAAGCTTATTAGGCAAAATAATAAACCAAAGAGAAGAACCTTAGTTTTACTATTTATTAAACTTTTTTTTAAAAGTTATATCTTAATGTGACATTAGCATGATGATCAATAAGAAATTTTTTTGGACATGATAAAAACATTAAAGTGTCATTTATGCATTCTAGCCCAAAACACTTTCTTTTACTTTGACATAACTTAACAATGGGATAATATAAGAGGAATTATAAAATTTCAACTATCTAGGAACTGTTCAAGTTCACTTATCTAAAGAGAAATTATATTTAGCTGATACCTGTCTTTAACTATGTTTAATGCGGGATAACTTTATGTCATAAAGTCTGATAGAATCAACTTTCTTTTAACTTAAAAAAAAAGAAGAAAATTGTATTATTTAAAAATAACTACACAAATTTTCTATTGTGACTTAATATAAAGAACTATTTAAATAGGGTTTGTAAAGGTAAAGTTGAGTTGGAGGAAATATGATGCACACTACCTAGTTACTAGGTTCACTATCTAGTATCTACTACTAGAATCATTGGAAAGTTTATTGTTAATTATAATATAGAAAAAATCCAAATTTTGTTCATAAAAATTATATACTTTTTATGAGATTGATATAATTATTACTTATGTTTATATGGTTGTTTTAAACTGAAATAACTATGATTTTAGATATTTTATAGTTAATTACATATATCTCATTGTATAGATATATTTCTTATGTATATACATCTCCTTAGTTAGACATGTTTAAAAAATTTAAATTGGCCTTTCCACATATATATATATATATGTATATATGTGTAAAATGTAACTTTCTAACAATTATGTTCTGTATAATTTTCACAAATAGATAAGGAGAAGCTTATGAAGTAATTTCCATGTGTGAGCATGGGTCTCCAGGGGATAGATAGAGATCTTTCAGTACACCAAAATGTACGGGGTGTAAAAGTACTTTAACCAGTAACAATATTTGGGTTAGTAGGCAAAGAATTTTTATCACATAAAATCCTTCTGATATATCATAATTTTTTTCAGGTAAATCTGGTAACATTCATGTTTTTGAGCTCTTGAAAAACAACTTACTTAAATATGAAGAAATATTTTCAATTGATGTATTTGGTTCTCAAAATGTATATGGTATAGTACCAAATTATCAAAATGAAGTCCTTATTTTTGGTGGTAAACAAATTTCAATTTTGAAATGGAATTATGAAAATAGCAAGAGGTAATGCAATTTTGTACTAATTTTCTTTATTTTTATTTTTTAAAGAATTAGGAAATTTTAAAATTGTTGGGTAATAAGAACTGCTTTTTTAAAAACAAGGCTAGGGAACCTAAATAGATCTATACGGCTACTCATTTAGTGGCAGCAATAATAATAAATTTGATATAAATTAATAAAATCAAAATTTTGGCATTGAAATAACCATCATGGTATCACATTAAAAAAAAAAAAAAAATACAGATCCTATACAACTAATATTTGTTGCATGTGATTTCATATTATTCCTTGCATGTTTGCTAGTCTATGTGTGCAAGTAAATAAATATATACATATATATACTTCCCAATACAGCTTCAGATTATATATTGGGAAGTTTACAATCACTTTAAAAAACGTCCATACCCAATCGTCTTCCCCTTCCTTTGAGTCCTTTCTGCAGTATCAGTCTCTCTTCTTAAAAAAAATTTTAAGTGAAAAAAAGGGTGGGGGTTACCTCTTAGTTTGAGTGAAGGGGGGGGGGGGACTGGTCATACTTCAGGTAGCACTAGTAGGCTGGGGAGATTAATTAAGGGCAGAATATCGAATTCTAAAACATCTATACAAACATTAAGGCATGCATTATTCACATGCTTTTCGATTTTTATTTCTAGCATATTCCTAGAAAAATATCCTATCCCTTTGTTTTGTTCATGTAGAAGGAAATATTCTTATGTAGAATATTGTAAAGCCTATTAGGCACCTAGCTAATTGCAAATGTACAAGAAATTCACTTTTCTGGGGTGGCCTATAATGCTCCTTTAGTCTTTGCTTGATCTTCCTTCTTATTTGTCCAAGATGTAGACAAAAATTCTCTACATTTTATTTTATTGAATCCTGATTTTTTCCCAGAAAATCCCTCTATCCCGTACATCTTCCACAGAGGAAAAATTAAAGAGGAGACAAGCTAATATAAAATCTTGTCAGAAGAAAATTTAGTGGTGCAATCAAACTGGATTCTTACCCGAGGCCTTCATTTCCTTCATTGTTAATTTAAAAAGGTCTACTAGCTTTATCAGAATACCCATTACCATCATAACTTCATACATCATAGGTTGCTTGACATTACCATAAGCTCTTTCAAAGTCTTTGAACAGTTGGTGTGTTGGGAGCTTATATTCATGATCCTGATTTAATATTGTCTTGCGGGCAAATACTTATTTAATGATTGACCGACAATTATCCATATTTCAATACATAATTCCCTATTTATCATTCATTGGGTTGTGGAGAATTTGCGCCTGGCATGCCTTTGAGCTTTCAGCTTACCAAAGAGGTGTTTCCCACCTGCAACATCCCACCACAGTCTCCTGATAACCCCATCTCTTTTCTTTCCTCCCTCTTAGGGATTGGCCATCATGAGTTGATTCCACTACTTACCAGAAAAGAAGTCTCTGGCTGTTAAAAAAAGGGGGGGGGGCACAACACATATTTATAAAATTGACAGTCTGACAAGGCTATTGTAATTATTTATGATTANAAAAAAAAAAACAGGTTTGTTCGAAAACCTTTATTTGGGTTCATAATATAATTAAAGGAATAAAAATAATAAAATATTTTGTATGTTGCAGTTCCCCTTTATTTAATTATATTCATTTACTTTCCATAATCGTAAGAAAATAATTTTATACAATAAATACAAGGGAATAGAATAAAAAAAATCTTACTACATCAGCTGGAACCAGCAACTCAGATCTCCTGCTGGTCGGGCTGGCATGTTTACCATTTACACTACCGAGGCTAGCCAGATAATTAATTAAATTCCCCGCACTCTACTGGGAGTCTATACCCCCAAGCAAGACGAATATATTGTCTTATGCTAGAAGGAGCTAACATTGTCTGCTATTTTTAGACTCTCGCATTTTTGCTTTTTATTCCCAGCTGAGGTAGTAAGATTTTTTTATTCCATTCCCTTGTATTTATTGTATAAAATTAATGTGGGATTAAATACCACAACAAATACAATATTTAAAATAAGAAAATAATGTTTTCTGAGATAATATAAATTTCATTAAATTATACATTTTGTTTTATATCTATTCCAGGGAGTAATATTTTGTACTACCTATGATGAGAATACCCAGTGCATTGCTTCTACATCTGATGATAGAACTGTAAGGGTATGGTTAGTTGAATTTCCTGAAGAATCATTCTCAGTTTCAGCGAAGTGGACATTTGCAAAAATATATTTATCATTTACTGCTTTTGGTCATACTGCACGTGTTTGGAGATGTATATTCACTTCTTCAGGAGACTTAGCTACCGTTGGAGAAGTATTCACTCATTTTTGTTAAATTAGATATAGAATCTATATTTTGTGAATTTAACTTCTGGAGTATGTGTAAGATTTTGTATGTGTAGATATCCTGCTCGCATGTTACTGGTGCTGTTCACATTTGTGCCATGGTAAAATTCTTCTCTTTTAGAATTTTTTTCAATTGTTCCCTGATCCTTCATAAGAAAAAATATGTCATTCTTGAACTAAGTGAATTCCTTAAAATTTTAGTTTGTTTATATTTGTCTTTCAACTTTTCACCTCGTGTTAACTCCCACACTTTTAATGTATATTGAAATCTGTGTCTAGTTTGACTGGTCTTAAATAAATTGAAGTTATTTCTTCAAAAGTTTTTGAAGAAAGCATTAAATAAAAATCTATAAAAAAAAAAAAAAAATTAGTATTATTGAACAAATATTGGTTTTTAATTTTCAAAATAGATACTCCAAATTTTTTCATCATATTTGGCTATTTTAATGGAGAAAACTAGAACATATAAATATTTGAAAACTGAAATTTGGATTTTTTTTTTCTCCATTTCAGTAACTGTACTTAGCAGAATTCTTCAAGGATTAGTGAAAATAAAAATCAACTTTACTTAACTAGTTATTTTTTTTTTTTTTTTAAGGACTGCAATATTTGTCTTTGGAATAAAAATGGTGATCTTCTGAACAGATGGGAACACAGTGGTGAAATTTGGTGCCTTGACTATGAAAGTGACTGCATTGCTGTTGGAGGCAATGGAGTTACTATTAGATCACTAAGTGTCATTCCAAAAGGTGACCTCTATAATATTAGGTTAGTAATTTATATTTTAGAGGATTTTAGGGGTATTATATTATAGGGGTATAAATATTTATTATTTATGGAATTGATTTATTTTTCTTAGGCTGTTTTTGTCTCTTGCACCCTCATTACTTGTTTTATAATTTTTTTTTATACTGTATTAGATCAACTAATTATTTCTTCTGTGTGTGACTAGACTTCCATGACTTATCAGTAACTTTTAAATTAAGAACTTATTCTTATCTCTAAGAAATCAAGAAAATTTTAGTATTTAGATTAAAAAAAAAAAAATTATTTTAAAGTCATATGAAAGCATTGTTTAAAAAATAAAACAAGTTAAATAAATTTTGACTCCCCAACAGGTGTATTGAAGCACAAAGCAGTATTTTAGTTGCCTTCTCATAGCTTAATAATGAGATAAAAGTTAGCAAACAAAATGTCTTGAATATAATGATTGCTGAGGAAAAATGAATAGAATGGCATTCCTATCTTGGCAGTTGTTACAACTCAATTAGAAACTGTTTTCATTCATTCATAAATATTAAAAGTTTTCTTTTTTTATAAAATTGTGCTCATTATTTGGAAAATAAATAAATAAAATTGATTTTGAGTAATTTGTGGATTTAAATAAATTTAAAAAAAATAACTGGAAGAAAATATTTTAGAAATCTGAAGTTAGTCATTGAGATAGGTTTGTTTTATATAACTTTCAATTAATACACACATGAATACTTATGTGTACCAACAAACTTATTCATGCTCTATCAAATATTATTCTAGTTCTGTTAATGAAATAAATGCATAGAAGCTTCTAGGCAATTTAAAACTTAAAAATTTGTACGTAGACATTAGTAGTAGAGAATTTGTTGGGGTTTCGTCATGGTTGATCCAAAAAAAGTATAATTAAAAAAACGTATTTTTTATTATCTGCCGACATTTTGCCTTACATTGTAAGCCATCTTCAGGGATATCATGAATGCAAGAGGAGATGTGTTGTCACCTGGTGTGTGTTGTCAACTTTCTTCAAATGTTCATTTTTTGACCTTGACCGAACCCCAACAAATTCTCTACTATTAAAAATATGTAATTCATAAAATTAACATTATATTTTTATTTATTTCTTTTTTAAAGTGATAGCCTTCTTTTTGACTACTTAGGGTCATGGAGGGAGGAGCTATCTGCAGGTATCCATCCCATTCTAAACACACATAGTGCCAGACAAGCTTTTATTTTTTGATAATTGCCGGCTCAAGGTGGGATTGAAACCTGTGGCACCCAGGATTGCAAGACTAAAACGGATCCTATGAGCTACCCTGGTTCCCCAATACATTTTTAAATCATAAGTTTTAAATGAACTGGCCAATTAAATAAGTTATGCAATTCATTTAAATATTTAGAAATAAAAACTACTGAATGAATGAAAGCTCTATTGGACATAAAAGTTCTTTTTATTCATTATTATTAATGTATTTTTTTTTTAAAGCAATTTTGGAAATCCAAGGAGAGCTGTTCTTAGCATCCATGGCAATCCAGTCATATCATCAGATAAAGGGTTTTTGGTTCAGCTGAAAAATAACACCTGCTTATATTCTGTATATGATGAAAAATTTCTTAGTTACTGTGTTACATCTATTTCACCTTGTCGTAGTTATGTGATTCTTGGTGGTATTCTTGGGGACATAGTTCTTTACAAAGGTACTTAATTTAAAAATTACTTAGAAATAAATTTTACATTTTAAATAGTACAAAAGCAGATTTTTTTTTTTTTTAGTGAAAGAAAATGAACTCTGCAAATTAGATAAAACGAATGTCAAAGAGGGAAGAATTTATTCTTTAATCTGGATAAGTAGCTCATCTTTTGTAAGTTCTGGGGACAACGGCTGCCTTTCAATCTTCAAAGTAGCCTCTCGTAATGGTAAGCAAGTTTACTGATAAAATATATATTCTTGTAACTTTATCTCTTGATACTTATAGCCAATTTCCTTGTAAAGAAAAAATAAATTAGCTATTCATGTTAACATGATAATGATATTCACTCTTCAAAAATGTCTTCAATTTAGGCAATCTTTTCTTCTATTTAGCTAAATTTATGACCTATTTAAAAGTAATATATATATA
>KZ807363.1:216234-240105 GCA_000696205.2 Oncopeltus fasciatus | reverse complement strand
GGGTGTTATAATTTCTATATATATAAAATAAAGTATTAAAAACCTCAATATTATCATATATATAAACCAAAAACCATACATATTTTTAAATTGTTCTATAACTATATTGTTGAGAAAATTCTCAGGTGGTTTCATAAGTTACAGAATATGAATCAGAACAGTGTGCCTTTCTCAGATCCATTTTTACATTGAGGTAATATAAGTGCACCTTCATTATCCCTTTATTTAACATTGTGTATCACTAGTGCTACTTTTTTGTTGTGTATATTTCTGGTAGTTAGTTAATTTCACAAACAATTTTTTTTTTTTTTTACCTTGCTAAAATTTTCCATACTGGCTTGTGTTCCAATGAGGGTCTTCAGTGAAGCTGGATGAAGCAGCATTAATTGAAGTATTAAATAGTCTTTTTGACAGGTGATTGGCATGTCATACCAATTTGAGTTATATAGTGATTCTCTTAATTTTTCAGTCTGTGGATACAAAAGAACTGTTACTAAATATCAAACTTTCTTTATATTAACTTATTCTTCTGTGGAAGAGATATATAATCGATCTATAATGATTGAGATATAAAAGTTAGAGGAGGTGAAGTATGTACATTTGAAGAGGAATAGAAAAAAGTAACCTAAGAAGAATTTAAATTTTGATTCCCAATTTATTTGGAAGAATGGGTTTATGATTTAGTCAATAGAAATCTCACAGTCTCAGGCCCAATACTCTCTGGTGCCTTCGTGAAATTACTTTCACAGTTTTCTTAAATTAAAGAAAAATCACTGAAATTAGCAGTCACAAAATTCTCTCATTCATTGATTATATTAATTATACATAAGATGTAATTTTTGCTTAAGTCCTACCAGGCAATCTAGACAGTATACAATACAATCTTCAGCCAAGTGCCTCAGGATACATGCACTTAAAGCTTGATTAAATTACATTTTACTTTTAGCAAATTCTTAATCAGTGTTGCTATTGAAGCAGTCCTCATGTCAGATTTATTGGATATTTTTTTCAATCCTATTGACACCAAATCATAGACACAAGATACACGCATAGTAAGGATTATAATGATTGGTGCCAAGTCAATATAATTAGAGAAAATATCATAATTTCTGAGAAAAAAAAAATATATATCTGTGTATTACTCGTGCAACTATCTCACTGCTCTACAGATCACAATACTTAGTTTTCTTAATTGGCATATTCTTTCAATTGCTTTTAAATGCAAATGAAAGAATAAGTTCATTGTTGACATAAACAGGCGTAAGGGGATGTAAAGTGCGAGTTACTAAAGTTTTTTTAATGCAGCTGGTATAATATTTAGTTTATAGAAATGAAACTGAATTCATATTTGCTTATTGATGAAAAAATATTTAATTAACTTTATTAGTAGGAATTACATCTCACATAAAAATACTCGTTAATGGGGAGAAAATGGTTTAGCCTAAACAGTTCCTATGAGATAGGCTTTTTGTGCTTCTGATTGTCCTCGCTGTTACTGTTAGTCCTGATTTAGTTCTATTCAAATATCATTATATATTAAATGGGGTAAAATTGGGCATCTAATAGTATTTTGATCTTATATCTCCTTAGAGTGTATGATAAAGATTAAGTACATTTATATTGAGTATTTCCCTACAGGCTTCTATGATGTGTAACTTTCTTTTTAGATATAAAGTTCACAACTATTAGAACAGATTTCTAATTTATTAAACTGCCCAGGTGCTTTTCAAGTCTGAGTGTTTCCACAGAAGATCACAAAATGAGAACAGACTCTTTGAACCAGAAGGACATCTTGCTAAAGGCAGAATAGAAATATTTGGTAAGTGTTACTTCTATTCCTATATAACTCCATATATTATCCATTATTACTTCATATTTCCTAAAATATTAATATATAATTATAAATATAGTAGAATTAATTAAAGATGTGAAAAATATGTGTGTTTGGGAACATATTGGACATTATTAAGACATTTGAAAAAGTATTTCAAGGTCGTATCCAAAGGGTGTCTCTCCAGAGAGTCAATGCGCAGGACTTGGCTTCAAGTGGAAGCGCGAAGAATACGCAATTACCCTGGTTGCAGAAAGCAAAATTACAGGATGTGTTTTCTTTGAGGGGAATAGGAAACTACACCTTTGGGTGAAAAGATGGTGGGTGGTGGGGCTTGGATGATTTCTCAGATAAGGGTTTGGAAATGATCAGAAATTTATCTACTTTGAGAGGTTTGGATTAAAGTGACACAGAGAAGAGTTTAGTTGGAAGGAAAAGTACATTTTTACTCTCCTTGCCGAAGATATACAAACTTATTTGAAGTATTTTCTTAGTAGTGTTGGAGGCCAATACCGTAAGGAAGAAAGCTGGTGGGTGAAGGTGCTCGGATGGTTTCCCTGTTATAGGATGAGGGTTCAGAAATGACCTGTGACTGACCTTTTGCAAGGAATGATGCTCAGATTGGCACAGAGAGGAGCATGGAAGACAAGGATGAGTACTTTGTTTGCTCTGACTAGAGAAAATAAACAAACTTCAGTTCTGAAAGACAATTTGGGCTTCTACTTTAGAATAAAAGATTGTTTATTGGTTACAGCAATGAACTTAAACTTCATTAAAATATTAAAACTAGTTACTAGAAAATTTTAATAACAAAGAGTTATTAAAAAATAACAATGAAAAGAAAAAGATTTATTAATAATTAATTTTACCTTTGTTATCAGAAATTCACTAGTTACACTTGATATAAATACACAAAAAATTCCATTGATCAAAAAAATAAATGATTTAACCGTTGATAAATTGCCGTTTAAATCCTAAAATAAAATATAAATATTTTAATTATAAATTAATCATTATACTTTGATTATAGTTTCCTTGAAAATTACTTACAGATGTCATTTGCACTGCTGTCAAACAGATTACCCACATTCCAGCATGGTAAGTAAAGTTGAGCAAAATATCATTTACAGTAGATATTAACTTGATTTTTCTAGAATTATCAGAACCATTATATAAAGATAAATGTTTGAAAAATATTTTATTTATTTGTATAATGTTTTTAATATCAAATAATTATACTTCTTTTAATATTTTATCAGTATTTTTCAATTTTAATCTAATGTTGAGTTTGTTCTGACTTAATCTTAAACTATCAGATTTTTGTGAAATTAGCTACTACATGTATAACTATTGTGACTTGGGGTGTTATAATTTCCAGCCATGCTTTACTCTTCCCATATCACTGGTGTTTAGCTATAAAGTATCAGAAAAAAAAAAAAATAAAAAAAAACCACTGAATTAAGTTAAATCTATCAAAGCATTTTTAATTTCCTTTGAGGAACTGAAATTTTACCTTGGGCTGTACTTCCTTAAATGAGTTTTAATATGTAGATCATCAGATTTCATCAATCCCAGTTTGTCCTTTTCCTTCCCCAGAGCAACAAATAGAAAATATTTTATGCAATCTAAGCAAATTTTCTATGATTCATTAAAGATGGATATAAATAATAGTAAAATACGAAAGTTATCCTACAAGCCAAAGAGGAAAATGAGGGTAACATATAAGACCATTAGCTTCACTCTAGTCTGTTTGGGAAGGAAGAATTAGGGAAACTCCCAGCCATCCTAGTTGCATTCTTAAATCTCTTCTTTATCAAGCGTTTTACATAATAATTTTATAGAACATGAACTTGATAAAATTATATTTTTCATTTATTATGTTACTTATACTTTTTCTTATAACTAATTATAACGAAGATATTACGATTATTTACTTTGATGTACATCTAAACCTCTTTTCTCTTAGATACTGTCTATGACTAAATTAAAAAAATCATATGTTAAAATTGTATCAGGAGATATGAACTTGAAGACTGGAAGTAAACGATATTTTCATCCTATCATAAGAGCCCTTAGACTGTATGTGACAAGCAGTAAAAATAGTGTAAAATGATCAAGCTTTCCCGTTTCAAAGAATATGGTTATATGCAGTATGATATTCCCTCACAAGGCTAGCCCTAAGGATATCTGGGATAAGCCCTGGAAACAAGTTCGAAAAACAGATCGATCTAAATTGTTTTAGAGGTGTTGTAGCTCGAACCCTGAATCGACTGATTCAGGTGAAGCATTGGTTTCAAAATTCAGCCAAACGCTTGGAGAGTCCAGAGGCCTACTATGGACATCAGGAGAACGCCTTATGAAATCTCTTGACTCAAAGATTCTGAAGTCCTATCACAATGCCAAAAATCAAGCTGAAGAATAGATCCAAGCCCCTTGAAGTAGAAGATGAGAGGAGTTGAGAAGAATATGAAAGAGCTACTCTGGATATGGTAAGGGCCTTGGAAAAATAAGGTTCACATACAGTTGCTTGAAAGCCGCAAATGAGATACGAAAAGCAAAACTTTCTAATTTTGCAAAGAAAAACCAAAAATCCCTAGAAAAATATAAGGGAACCAAGTGAGCGACCAACTTTCCGCATTTTAAGGAAAGCCTTTTTAAATCTAAGGGAAAGATTTGTGGATTATAGAAAGCAACTGGCAGGTTGGCCAAATAGTATAACTCTGTGCTGACAGAAAGCTGGGAGCTCCCAGACAATCCAAAATATAGAAAGCTAACTGTCGTGAAAGTTCCAAGAATATCCAGACAGCCCACTTCAAGCACAAGAGAAAAATGTCCGTAGATGACATGAGGCAGAAGATCTGTAGCTGGATACGGTGAATAAACAGGATCTTCTCCATGTTGCAATGTCTCTATGAAAGCTAAAAACTCGAAAAGCTTTTGGAATAGATAGCTTGCCAAGTGAACCATTCACAGGAGAGAAGCTCATAAGTGACAATACTCCAGCTACAGCTCAAGATCTGGAGAGAAGAACGGATACCGGGAACACAGGCTTCACCTATCCTATACCCTTAACGAAGGGCTCCATGAAAGAGTACGAAAATTTCAGAGACATAGCTCAGTCTTGTACAACAGAATGAACGCGTACTATGAAAGGTCCCGCCAAGGGTGATCCACCAGGCTGGAATAAGACAAGGAATAGGTGCTTCAGATCAAGTATTAATCTTGAGACAGTACTTGAGAAAAGGTGGAAAGTAAATTAGGACATACATGCCCTATTCTTGCTCTTCAAAAAGCAGTTCATGGCTCTGTAGACAAAAGTTGTCTTTGGAAAACCATTGAAGACTGACGGGGGTGTGTGTAACTGGCTCGAATTACCAGGCCCTGATACAGGGAGATAATATTGAAGCTTCAATGACGAATCAGGGTTACGACGAGGGACTGCCTTTCTCATTCAAAGTATTTAAAATATGAATACATCTGACGACCGTCGAAGCCTACGTGAACATGAATACACCTTATCTTAGAAGAAGTAATAATGTCTCAAGGCAAAAATTGGAGTGCATGTTAAAAGAACCCATAAGTTCTTAAAATACGCAGATAATATAACAACAGAAAAAAAAAATGAAACACAAGAGCTGACCAGTGCCTTTTTAGCAGCTGTAGAATCCATCGGCTTGCAAGCCAACGTAGATAAATCGAAATACATTTGACAGAAAGCGGGGGGCGACATATGAAGAGAGAAATACATGTAAGAAATCTAACTTTCCCAAAAGTAGATCACTTCAGATTCATGGGGTCAGTGCTGACATCTATTTATGTCCAACGGTGAGGTTAACCGAAGAATCACCAGCGCAATTCGAGTCTTCTTCTCAGTTTCCCGCATTCTTAAATCGAGAATGGTATCTATAGTGCTTAGACTGAGAATATACAATTTAATCATAAAGCCAGTACTGGTGTATAGATGGAAAGAACTAAAGTTGATAACGAGGCATAGGATTATGGAGAAGGAAGAACTGTTAGACGAACAAAGAAGTCGATTGCAGCATTAATACCAGCATTTCACTTAAAAAATTCGCTAAAAACAATAAGATAGATTGCAAGAAAAAATAAGGGTATGGAAAGAGTAGGCAATACAATTTTAAGTGGGGAAAAAATACAATTATATGAAGTTTGAGTTATAAAATAAGGAACTGCATTCCCGCGTTGGGAACTAAAGGAAGTTCATTAGAACTATCATACCTTCTATTATCCGTCTACATTGGTTTCTGCAAACCATCTTCAAAACCAATGAAGAAGGATAATAGAAGGTATGATAGTTCTATATTCATTGGTAGTGATAATAACCCTTTAGATTATTTACTTAAGTTCATTTGATGTTGGTATCTACGTGAGAGTATTTGACAGCACCATATATTGCTTTGCAGGGGATGGGGATTGGTAGAAATATTTCTGCAATTAATGGGTTTTTAAACGAGCAATATTTGAAAAAAAAAAAAAAAAAAAGGATTTGTGGAAGGGGCTTTTAGTGAAGGTATTGCGGATTTATTTGCTTGGGGTGTTTCTGTAGTCTAAAGCCTTTTTAACATTTGAGTTTGGGTGCTATTTTCTGTGCTATTTCGAGCTACTCGAATCGAAAAAGTTTCCTTTGAGTAGTGTTTATTGCGTAGTGTATTTTCAATTAATTAATTTGCTTAATGGAATGCAGTGAGGGTATTTACTTAATGGAAATTAAATAAGAATTTGTACTTGAAAAGTTCGTTGTAGTGCATTGTACAGCTTTTAACCTCTCTCTTCATTTCCGCAAGGTATAGCCCAGTCCCTTTGGCGGCCATGTGTCTTCCTGGCAGCCTGCTTACCCTCGCCTCGATAGTCACGAAAGCCTCTCCCATCAATTCCATCTGGTACGAGATGGAGATGATTACTGCACCGATGTACTTCGTCAGGCGGGTGTATCCGAGGAAGACGATAGAAATGGAGAGCACCTCGAAAAAATATGTCGCGCAGAATCCCCACCACGCGTCGAGGGGGAGCGGACTCCATGTTGCGTAAGGGAGGAGTTCTACTGGCTCAAGTTTACTTTGGGAAAATACAAACTTTCCAAGAGGCAGAGTGAGAAACATTACTAATCCTGAGTACATTCCTGTAACATACAAATTTCACCTTAATTAGATAACATTAGCACTGGCAATTGTTATTACTAATCAGGTGCTAGTTATTACTAAAGTAAGAGGTGCTTGCAGTTTATGCGACCGGTAATATTGCTATTTATCACTGATATGTGATTATAAATAACTGCTACTCCAGAGAGGGTACTTCCTTCTTTTGAAGGTAATTGGTTCTACTTATTATAGAAATAAATAATTTATCAAATTATAATTTATTATTAAAATTATAGAAACATGAATTTGAAAAGCGAATTAGCTATCAGGCGATTCGGCCTGGTAATTAGCAAACTTTTTTTTTTTCTTTTTTTTTGTGTTAGCCTCCCTTTCAACCACTTAGGGTCATGGAGAAAGGGGCTATCTACAGTTTGCCACCCCATTCTATACACACATGACTCAGGACAAGCTTTTATTTACAAATAAGAGATTGACCTGGGCTGGATTTGAACCCGCTACGTCAGTATTCCGAGCCCCGTATGAATCCCCTGAACTGCCCTGGCGCCCCTTAGCAAAATTCTTAACAAGACTTGGTAAACTGTATTAATAAATATCGATAGCCTATCGAATTTATTTATATGAATATTTGTTGGTTTTACAAAGTTAATGAAGCATTTTTTAAATATAAAATTGAAAATTCTGTAATGAAATTGATTAATTTTTCATCTGAAATTCATGAAACTTTTAAAGAATTGCTTATTATAATCACCAGTTCTATTTTAGAGAAGTTTTGAACGTTCCGTATGTGTTTGCGCCCGCGCGTGTGTGTGTATATAAGAGCTGTGTATATCAGCTTCTGCTGGTTAGGTAATAATGGGCTTCTTGAATGTTTAAGGGCTTAGATATGGTTACATCAAGTAGATATTACTACCATATATTATTTTCCATTATTAAGGATTTTAAAATGAGGCAAAATTATTGTAATATTTTTATCGCTAAATTTTCTATTTAATAATTTTCTTAGTTGCAAAGCAAGTGTATATGAAGCGTTTAAAATGGTGCCATATTCTTTATTTGATCATAATTTTACAAACCGCAGGATTAGTTCGTTAATGGCTAAAAGTGGTTGAGAGGTAGCGCTTTATTAAGGTAAGAGCTATAAAAAAAATACATATTAAGATAAATATTTAAGAATATAAGTTTGAAGCCTGTATAGAATATGATAGGGGTAAAATGTAATTTTCTAACGTTTATATTTTGAAAAGTTTTTTTAAAATGAAAAAATTCATTATTGAAGATGTTTACTAACTTAACAAAGAAGGTAAAGTTGGATTTTATCTTTTACAGTCATTGCTCTGCCCGGCTTTGAAGGTGAAATTAGACATTTATTGTTATTTATGACAATCTTTATGTAGCAAGAAAAATCGCTCAGCAACACAGACATTTGCTTATTCCCTTGCACATTTAGGTTAATATTTATCACGTTACGACTGAACCTTTCTTTAATAGTTATTATAAATTTACAATTTATTCAACAGATACATTGCGAAATATATTTCTGCGTTTATGACTAGTCTAGCCTGCCAGGTGCGCGATGTGGTTCACGACAACTGGCTGAAGACGGCCTGAAGTAACTAATGAAGACCCAAACCCGAGGTACGAAACTCGTACTCCACCAAGGAAATTTTTCTTTTAATAGGACTAATTCTTGTAGTAATTGTTCATTATTATTATTTAAAAGAAAAATTAGAGAAAACATAGAGATAAATATTAAACAACGACCTAAAAACCGTAATCCGAACTTTTTTCGTTTAAAATAAAGTTGTAAATTACATTATAAGAATCTAACACACAACACACTTATATATACAGTGTAAATCATTTTTATAATAACGAAATCAAAGTCGGTATTTAATCTACTTTTTACAAACCCTTGGATGAGTTCGTCAATGGCTAAAATCGGTCAATGGGAGAGGGGTTTAGAAGAGCAGCAGAAATAAAAATTGGGTCATGGAAATGTGAACTTAGGGACAGGACGTCCTCTCTCATCTTCATGATAGCCCTGAAGATGGCTTACAATATAAGGCGAAACGTTGGCAGATAATCCTTTATTAAAAAATACATTTTTTTAAATTTGTGTTTTTTGGATCTACTTTGACCGAACCCCAACTAAAATCATCTAAGAATAAAAATTTTGATATCTTTGTTAATTTTAGCGTTACGAAAAAATATGTGGAGCAAAATCGGTGTGAAATGTAATTTTATATTTGTATTTTATAGCAGTTTTCAAAAAAGGCATATTAAAATTTAACTTATTAGAAAAAGAGCATTAAAATGATCTCAATTATTACTACGGTGCACCCAATATCCGAAGGCCCATCCGAGCTGTCCCCACCAGACCGGCACTTCCCCCTTCGAGACGGATGTAGAACTTGGATCACAAACGTCGTCACCATACCCACACTCATACCAGGCAGATTAATGAGCTCCGGACAACCATTGTTCTCGGATAAGGAAAACACGCCCCACCCTTCTCCCACCCTCCAGCCGCAGGGATCTTAAGATCTGGGACGCTCAGTAATACATAAGATTAAGTATTTTTATGCTCACCCATTGAAAAGATAGTGATAAATTTGGTAATTTGTTGATGACTCTTCTCCTTCAATTTGTTCGTCTCGTTTTGGAAGAGTGTGTGCTGCCACCAAGTGTCTGCCGCCGTGCTCAGCTTTTGTATATTCTCTCTGTTCTGTACAATTATGAATGCGAGGAAAGATGATGATGATAAAGTGATTAGATTATTTACAGCATTACTCCAACTAGAAATAATTATTTTCAATTTAAATTCAAGAAAGATATTTTTAAAAAATACTAAATTAGATGAATTAGCGTTTTAAAAGTATTATGCTGATTATAGATTAATTTGGTTAAGGGAAATCCGCTAAAAACACTATGAGAATTTACTGTCTTATGTATTGTACTTTTATTGTAGAATTTGGTAATTCGCTAGGTAATAGAAGAATGGTACAGTAGACTAGAATGGTGCAGAACATTAAGCTAGGGTTGGTAATCCAGAGCAGAACAGGGTAGAAGGGTAGACAGACTAGGGTAGAAAAGTTTCGAATAAGAGAGAGTGACTATGGTAGAATAAGACCGAATGTCCTGAGGAAATAATTTTTAGTCCAAGGAAACAGAATAAAAAATCTAACTGTCCTAGCCAGGACAGTTAGATTTTTTAACCCTAGTCCTGGCTGGGACAGTTAGATTTTTTTATTCTGTTCCCTTGCACTAAAAATTGTTAAAATTTACGTGGGATTAAATACCAAAGAAAAATTATATTTATAAAATTAAAAAAAGTCCTGAGGAAATTTCATTTCACTTAATTGTCCTTTTCGGACGTAAAACGGAATAGTTCCTTAAACGACATCCCTATTGGAGATCCTGTCGATAGTAGAATGCCTTGAAGCCAGGATAAAACTTCACTCCCTCTTATTTCTTCAGGGAATTATTGGCGGAAATATATCCTTTCCTGTGCCCCTGTCACTGGTTCCCTTAAACATCCCTCAGAATTGGCTGAGAAGAAACCCAACATTCTGGTATACCCCCTTCCAAAGAGAGGAATACACCCTTCAAAAAGGAAAGTACAGACTAAGTGGTTGAATAGAAGATATAAATAAATAAATAAAAATACATAATTTATAATTTTTAACGGAGCATTTTTAGCTCCTANAACCAAACGGATCCCCTCGGCTATCGCTCCTTTTAATATTAATATAACGTTTCCGAAAGATAAAAATAACCAAATAAAAAATATAAAAAAATAGAACAAGGGACCTCGACGATAGGTGGGTTTTGGAATAAAGAATTTTGTAAAACTAATGGGACTGTTCTTCTGCTGCTATTGTAATAATTATAAGTAGTAGGCTTGTATGATTTCTCTTGCTATTAAAACCTAGACGTAAATTTCAAGCAAAAGATTAAACTCAGCTTCGCAAAACACAGCTATATCAGATTCATTCAAGAATCAAATTTCGAAAATATCAAGTTACAACTTTCATCAATATCAATTTTCATGCATATTATGTAATATTATATACATGCATAATACACACAAACATGTGTGTGAACTTTGTAGCTAAGAGTAGAAATTCCCCAATTAGAGAAGAAATAAGAATAAAAGTAATACTTCAAAACTCAATTAATTGCTGCCTGGTTTCTAATAATCATATAAACAATAAAATATGATATATATATATATATATATATATAATTTTACTTTATCTTAAAAGGATTAGCTGAATAATTGATTGAGAAAATCTTTTCTTTATGGATGAAAGAAGCTTAGATAATAATATATTAATTATGCTTTGAGTTATGCTTCTTTTAGTGATCTATTTTCTTTAAATAGAGGAATTACCCTGTCCTTGGAAAGCTGAATGTATTCATAGATTATTTGATAAAATGTATTTCTAGGTTAGTAGAAGCCAAAAGGTCACTTAGTCACTAAGAATTTACATCATTTGATATAAATATAAATAGCTAATTTCTTTTAAAATGTAACAGAACAAAAATGTTGGTAAAACACATTTTCCTCCTTTGTTCTATAATTTTCGTTTTTACTATAATAATAACCAATTAAAAAATGTATGTTTTGATATTCTTCTAACTCCCCCTCCTGATACAAGTTCATTTTCAAATAAACTTATTTATTCATTTAGACAACAACAAATCTCAAATACGGAGTTTTATTTTGTTACTTTTAATAGTGAGGATGATAGATTGTGTTCGTTCGTTTATATGTATTTATTTATTTTTAATTATGGTATATCATATATACTTATGGTAAATAGTGATAAGATCTGTTGAAATCTTTGTAAAGTCGCCTAAAGATACTTAGGTTAGTAGTTTGATTTTTTTATGGAGAATTTTAGAGAATATTTTAGTTTGACATGTTATTGAAAAAATAAAGATAAAGCTTAAAATCTAAAGACTTCTAGACGCTTTTGTTGCCTTTTAATGATCAATAAACATTATATAGTAACCATATTCTAGCTTGCTAGCTATAAATTTAATTCCGCTTAATTAGTCTCCTTGTATGTTTTAAAATCTGTAAACGAGTAGACAAGTCAAATATAATTTATTTTTCAAAAAATGACCTATTTGTATTAGAAGAGAAGGGCAGAACGTGCCGTTAGATTGTGCCAATCGAAATTACAGGCGTTTACACTTTATATAGGCATTAATTAATTTATATGTATGCCAAAAATGATATTATTAACCAATATACAGTTTACATCCTTTTATGAGAAAATATTGGAGTTTGTTGGGGTAATCAGCTATAATTCTTTGCCGAAAAACTCCAAGCTAAAGAAAACCTTAAAACTGTTCTGAATCTAATTACAAATAAACCACTTGAAAATTATTTTTTCGCCAAAAATTAAAAAAATATATATATAAATATAAAATTTTAAAAATGAAAAAAATTAACCTTCATCTGTTAAGAATGTAGGTTGTATTATTTATTTATAAAAAGAGTATGATCTTTGAAATGGATATTGTGATTTTATATTAAGTTATATTTGAATGGTACTTGTTTTCTTTATTTGTAGTGTCAGAAGAGTTTAGATGAATACCAAATATTGATAACTTCCTTTTTATTTAAAAGTTAGTTAAACATAACTGGTGCAAAATCTACTTTTCCAAAGTTACTGTTACGGCAAACATTTATTAAGGAAGATATTTACGAATATAACTAAGATGGCAGATATCTTATAATTATAACTATTAATGCTACTCTTCTACGGCTACGACAAATTCATTTCTACAATACAAAACATAAGTTGGCAGCCGATTTAAAAATCATTTTTCACCTGATTAGAAATACAATTAATAATTTTCGATGAAGTTAAAATACTAACATAGTTGAAAAGTTATCTTCTGAACTATTATTTATAGTTTTCTTGAGAATCATATTATTTCAGTACTTTGCACGTAGTATTAATGCACACAACTGCTGTCAAGCTGTTCACTACCAAAGAGTTTTCAAGTGTTTCTATTTTTTTAATATAACCTATAAAAAATGTACTGTAATACTAGCATGCGCTTGATTATTACTGAGATTAGTGCGGGCCGCCTACCCCTCTGTATATTTCAGGGGGGTTTTTCGTCTCTGCTATTGATGTTACGTTTCGAGATAATTAGTAGTCAGTCGTCTTCGGAAAATTGCTCTTCCAGCTAATCAGCATTCCCAAAGCCTTGGCCTTCAGATATTTATCCGGCAAAAAAACAATAGCGGAAACAGGGGAGTTAACTTTAATTTTTATATCAATGATACATTTTGATATTAATGATATGTGACGTCATAGATCTGACCTTATTCTTTGAAAAGAGAAAACCTTCCAAAGGTTCCCCATGTCCTATTATATAGAAAAGAAAGTACGGCATTAGCATGAAAATCCGTTCATGTGTTAATTGTTGTAAATTATAAAAAATGGTTAAAATGTATTTCTAAATCGATTTATGTTTATGACGCTCTCCCATAAGGGATCCGGAAACTCTGTCCTTCTTATAAACTATATATATATATAAGTGTATGTAAATAAATTGTTTTATAACTTTCTTAACGACATAAAAAGTTCCAATTGGGTTGCAAATATTTAAAGAAGCAATCATAAAATAAACAATTTGAATAAACAAGAGCATTATTAAACATAATATTACCTTCCGTAAAGAATAATTATTCCTTATGTAATTTGCAAAGGTTATTTAAATATGTAGATAGGGTTCATGTGTACCGAATCTTATCAATTCAGAATAAATAAAGATAAGAAAGTGGCATGATTCAAGAATAATAACACTGTGTAATAATCTGTGTTCATCTGTTCCCAAAGTATACTAAAATCCAATTATATACTATACACTATCAGCGCCATTGCAAATGTTCCCAGGCGATTGGTGAAGAAAAAAAATAACCTCATTTTTGTGATGAACGGGATGAATGGATCACCACAAATATATTTTTTTTCAGCAGATTTACANTAACCTTAGTAGGTCAAAACTTCATATTGTGAGAAATAAAATAAAATTTCTATTTAAAAATTTTTATAAATTACTTTTTTAAATTGAAATTTTAAATTATAATTGACAAATTAGTGCTAGACTAATAGTGTGCTAGACACACCATAATTAATTAATTTATAGAGGATTGCATTTTGGGATTTTAGTTTTGATTCTTTGAGAGTCTTACTCCTATTAGTAATCATTATAACCCCATACTTCAATCTTGAAATAAGCAATGTGTTTCAATAAAATAAAAATAACAAATAAAAGACTACAGGGGAAATTTAATTCATTAAAAATAAAAGTAGCAATTAGTAACTTATTTGGTAACATTATATTAGTGAAGCAATAAGAGGTTGTCCCTTATCACAGTTTGATTTAAGATGAGCGAAACAAAGTCTATTTATGTTACTGTGTCAAATTAAAAAAATAATTGTGAAAAGGAACATTTACATATATTTCGATAGATAAGTAGAAGGTTAATATCAAAGTAATAAATTCCATAATGGTCCTTCTAAAACTAATTTAAAATTAAAATATCATTGTAAAATAATTTAATTTGTCAGGTATTCATAAATAAAAACTATAAATGTAAAATAATAAAGGTCTATTAAAAAAAAAAAGATTTTCCGGTACCGGGAATCGAACCCGAGCCTCCTGGGTGAAAGCCAGGTATCCTAGCCACTAGACCATACCGGATCTGCTGAAATTGTGAATTTAAAATTATTAGAGGCATATTAATTTTTTTTTGTCTTTTGTTAATTATATAAATTTAGTATTATTTATAGGAATGCTTAATGGAGAGCTGAAGTTAACCAAGTGCAAAAGGGATTTTTGAAATAATAAATGTGATCAAAATTTTAGTTCATTTAAAACTAATAACTTATATGGGCTATGAATTCTCTTCAATTCAATTTTCTTTTTGTGGAGTTTACCAGCTCAAATTTCAACAATAAAGTTATTTTATTCAATTAACTATTTTTGAAAAATATAAGTAAAATAAATATTAGTGGAATTCCTTCAGTCTTGGAACTGTTCAGGGGTGTTTATGTTTATGTAAGTCTATGAACAAAAATTGCTATGCTGTTATAGTGGTACAATATGTGCAATAAATGTTTGTTATTAAACAATACTTATAACTGTCAAAAAATTACTTTAATATCTTCAAAATTAAGATAAATTAAGCAATTATATAATAATCATTGTTTTACCTCTTTGGCGAAGGTGTATGAAGTATGGTCGTAAAAAATCCTCAGCTTTCTCATAAGACTAAGTTAATTAATTTTTAGATTCTAATAATTACTTCCATTATCTAATAAATTTTAGTTTCAGAACATGTTCACTGAATGCAGGGCTTGAAAATGACAGTTGGTAAAAAACGTAGACTAATTAATATATTATGCATGAGGAAAAAATAATTTTCTAAATTGTATCCTTTGTATTACTTTATTTTCGAAAAACGCTTCTGAAAACTATATTTCAATTTTTACGAATATAACTAAGATGGCTGAATAATTCTCCCCCCTATTTCTTCCGGCCAGTCTAGAGCAAAGCTTAGTGGTTTTTCCTTTTATACCATTGCTCTTCCTGGCTTATATGATGTAATTCGTCATTTATATTTATTTACAATACTCTTTAATCAAACATGATATTTGAAAATCATTTTTATTGTAGAATCGCATTCTAAAAGCGTCTCAAAATGTCAAAACCTTAAGTATGAGACGGAGTTTTTAAAATGCCTCGATATTATTCCGTAAAATATTTTATCATTTGAAGAGGCAGTTGAAGTGGTGGTAAGATAAAAGCCAAGAGGAGTTGAAGTGGTCTGTAAGAGGATTGTGTCAGTTCACTCGTGAAATGCTACCTCTAGTGTTAGCAGTGTTCTACCTGGGTACGAGCGGGGCCTTCTTGCTGGAGGAGAGTATCCCGGCAGAGCAGCTCGACCAGTTCCTGTCTCAGGTGCTGGAAGAGGCCCAGGTCGGACTCTCCGGATACACCAAGCTGGACGACGTAAACATAGACATAGACGATGTCTACTACACCATCCCCTTCAAGTTCGCCATGGTGGCGTACAACACCACTCTCATAGGGCCGACGGACTTCTCGTTCAGCGAGGTCACGGGCCAGCAGGAGCTCTCGAGGTCGGCCTCCATCCAGGCCAAGGTGGAACTCGGAGAGCTCAGAGTCAGCTACTCCAACCTGAGGATCAACCTGTACGGCTTGGAGTACAGCGGACCGGCAGAGATCTCCCTCTTCTCGCCGCAGGTGACCTTCTCCGCCCACATCTACCGGAACGTGCTCAGCTCCTGTCAGGCGAGCGTCAGCATCAGCAGACCGGAGGGCATGATCTATGTGTCGTTGGGAGGGCACGACAGCTTGCTCAGGTTGCTCATGTACGCCGCGGAAAACCTCCTCAGCTGGATCATCCTTCCTCAATGGCTCGTTGAATGGTCATTCTTCCCTGACGTTTCCGTCCATCTGGAGGAGGTCATCTCAAACGCTGTACAGAAAATAGCATGCAAGTAAAAACATATGGTCAGTGTTTGCTATTGACTTTTTCTTCTTACCTCCACTGGAAATGAAAGATCACTTAACCAACATTTTGAAAAATTAATTTAACAACCCTTCAGAGCTATTAACTATTTAAATATTATAATACCTCCATAATTAATGTATAATTTTTACAATTTGTCATATTTATTATTATTTCATAAAAGCTATCTATGGAGTGTCATACTTTTATAATGGAATTATATTTTTCTTTGCACATGAAGATAATGTTTTATGTTCCCTTTTTCAATCTCATTAGTTGAAAGTAAGTCCATATCTCTCTGCTCATATCATCAGTGAATTCTTGAGTGCCTCATCACCCATTGAGAAACACTCATATGCCGGAAAATACAACGACTCATTCGTCATTAAGACATCTCTTCAGGATGTAATATTCAATATGTAATAATTATAACAGAGGTTGACACTTACAATGTCAATGCTTATTAACCAAAAAAAAAAAAAAAAAAAAAAGTACTCACGAAAAATATAATTTCTTTTGTTGTGTATGTCCTCTTGTATTTAAAACATAAAACCTAATTCGATCTCTCATTGCAAAACATTGAAATAATTTATTTTTTAAATCAGATGATGGAATGTACGTTAAGAGTTTTTTTTAAATTATTATTAAACTTTTATTTATTTATTACATTCTGTTAAATAAAAACATTTTGTAATTTGATCACAATGAAGTAAAAGTGACATTCAATGTCAATCACATGAGGAGAGAAGGTGACCAATAACATGACTCTCAAATTATTTACAGACTATGTCCCCAGAGGTCACGGGGCCATCTTCGTTTAGGTCGAGGGGAAGGGTTGTAGGGGTTGAAGTTGGAAGACATGGTCTGTGCTAGTGGATTGTTATAGCAGTTTACTGTGGAAAAGGGTGAAGCGGGAAGAAATGAAGTCTTGAACAAAAGGGATATTAAGATCGTGGTGAAGGGATGAATTGGATACGTAATAATTAAGAGTTAAATCTAAATTTATAATCGTAATATCTTCGTTGTTATTTGACTTAAGAAAATATTTAAACAACTTAATTTGTATGGAATGTAATTTTCTAACGTCTTTGTCCTGTAAACTCTTCACACAAATCCCTTGTTATATAAGACATTTATGAGTGAGTGCTTCTCACCTTCCCTGCCAGTTTAGACCAAACTAAAGTGGACATACTTATAACACTTCTTAAATTTATTTTTCTCACCGGCTTTTTAATGAAATTCCCTTATTGCCTCAAATATTTCCATGAAACATGGGAAATCCTATTAGATTACGCAGCTCTTGTTTCTCTCACTTTAAGGAAAAGTTCTTTGTACATTTTGCTAGTCCCTTCACCGCTTTTGCATAATCATGCCTTGTTCCCAAAGCAAACTTGTGTCTGCCCCTTAGACGCTCCGGTGCCGGTGTAACTTGGTACCCATTATCAGCCTCAAGCGTCTCCTCGTTGCACACATAATCCTTTTCTATAAAAAGATCCGTAATAGTGTTCCTTACTCTGTGATGCTTGTGTCCATTAGCATGTTGTGCGAATAACGCCCTAGTCAGTCTCTCAACCGGGTAGGACATAAGTTCATCTGTTCACCTTCCATCATCAGTTCATCCTCACAATGCCAGGGGCATTCTTGGAATGAAGTTTTATGCAGTCTAATCACTTCGACCATGGTGGACCATCACCGAAGTAAGATTCTCTTTGGGAATTGTACCAATGTTTTTGCAAAGCTCCAGAAACAAATTTATTGCCATTGTTGGTATTATATGCAGAGCTTTCAATAACACTCGCTGTGGTTACCCAAAATTATCACAAATAAGCTAGTGATTACACTAATATCTTTCTTTGAGTAGCTAAAAACTTTTTTATAAGATTTTTTTATATCCTGTTGAGGAAATTACTCTAATTTTTTGTTGAAATGAAGTTTGCAAATTACATTAGCAAAGTGCTAATTAACATTAGTACATATTTATAGGAAAATAATAATTTTTTTTGGATTCACTGCAGATGATAATTTTTGCTAACCTTCCCTGACACCCCCAAATAATGTATTTGGCTGTTGTTTTATATTCTTTTATTCTATTTCCTAAGTTTGCTAAGATAAGGAATTAGTATGATAAGTAGAAACAAAAGTACTTACTTCCAGTCCATATATTGATATATTAATGGATTATTATAACCAAGGTTAAAGTTAATATAATTTATTTAGTTTCTTTAACTCATAGAGTGGCATAGGGCCAGAATTAAGCATATTCAATATCTTGATTCAGAGCCAGAGGACTGCACTGCTTCCTCAGCTTCTTTTGTTATCCAGTTCCTCCTTATTTCTCGAGGACTAACTCTTCGCCCAATATTTCACTCTTGTACTTCCCATGTAATAGAACCTCGTGCCTTAAGTTTATGGCCTTTCCATCATCATCATTACTAATGACCCCTGGTCACCAAACTCTGACTATGAATCTTAGAAATCTGTTACGTATAGTCTGCAATCTTTGGGCTTTAAAGCTCAAGGACACAAAGAGATTAAATCATTAAAGATTACTTTAAAGTAAAGCAGAAGACTTTATTAGATGGTAAACTGGTTTATATTTACTGGTTTTGGTTTAGCAACCAGATGTAAAGATAACAATTGAAAGCTAATTGAGTGCAAAAAAAAGTAGAAAGATGGATAGAACACTTTTCCCAATATTGATAATTAGGAGGATGTAATTGGGGACTGTTGTTACACTTCAAATGCCAGGTGTTTGCTTCCACAACCAATAATCAAAGTGCCTTCAAAAGACGAAGTGTAGGAACTGATTGAATCCTTAAGAAGTAAAGAAGCACTTGCTGAAGACAAGTTAGTCGCTGAGTTAAAAAAAACTAAAAGAAAAAAAAAACAACTAGTTATTCTGAAACGAAAGAGTGGATAAATGATCTGATTTTTGTAATAGAGAAAAAGTACACAATGAATACTGGACTGATCTTTCCTCCATTTTATTTTTTATTTTTTGAAAAGGTGATAAGCAACAATTACAAATTTTGAGGAATAACTCTTTCTTCTGGAGTTCTATGGAAGATTTCAGCTAATTTAATTTGAAAAGTCGGAAAATATATTCTTAGAAAATTTTATTGGAGTACCATTGCTGGTTCCAATATGATAGAATTATGACTGATCATAATTAAATAGTTTAAGGAAAATATTTTTAACAAAATATAGCTCTGTATATTGCTCTTCTCTTTATCAACTATAAAGAGGCTTCTGATAACATTAAAAACATGCATTCATTTAGAAAATTATGAAAAGTAATATTCCATAATGGATGATTTATTTAATTTAATTTATTCTGCCTTGTGAGAAGCACTCGACGATGCATATAAAAGAGCACAGTAACTAATGGAATTTGGAAGATATTTGACGATTTAAGGTCCACTTGTCATTGAAGGTTACTGGTTGAAGGCATAACTAATTATTTATTTATGATCCTCTTTCAATAATGAAAAATAAGTTACTCCCAAAATAGAGATTAGAGCAATGGTGAGAAACAATATTTTATGCTAACCTCATGCAATTACGATTGCTACAAGTTACTATAGTCTAGTAAAACTAAGATCAAGCTTTATTCAACTCTAGTTAGGTTATCTCTTCTGGAATGTGCAAGTATCTCTTCATAGTAAGGGGTTATTAAATAAAAGGTTTTTAAAATAAATATTATAAGAATTTTTGTTGGAATAATAACTGAACGTTCGTGGAGAATTAAAAATAACTATTAAATTATGACATTTTTTTAAATTTGTGTTTTTTGGATCTACTTTGACCGAACCCCAACTAAAATCATCTAAGAATAAAAATTTTGATATCTTTGTTAATTTTAGCGTTACGAAAAAATATGTGGAGCAAAATCGGTGTGAAATGTAATTTTATATTTGTATTTTATAGCAGTTTTCAAAAAAGGCATATTAAAATTTAACTTATTAGAAAAAGAGCATTAAAATGATCTCAATTATTACTACGGTGCACCCAATATCCGAAGGCCCATCCGAGCTGTCCCCACCAGACCGGCACTTCCCCCTTCGAGACGGATGTAGAACTTGGATCACAAACGTCGTCACCATACCCACACTCATACCAGGCAGATTAATGAGCTCCGGACAACCATTGTTCTCGGATAAGGAAAACACGCCCCACCCTTCTCCCACCCTCCAGCCGCAGGGATCTTAAGATCTGGGACGCTCAGTAATACATAAGATTAAGTATTTTTATGCTCACCCATTGAAAAGATAGTGATAAATTTGGTAATTTGTTGATGACTCTTCTCCTTCAATTTGTTCGTCTCGTTTTGGAAGAGTGTGTGCTGCCACCAAGTGTCTGCCGCCGTGCTCAGCTTTTGTATATTCTCTCTGTTCTGTACAATTATGAATGCGAGGAAAGATGATGATGATAAAGTGATTAGATTATTTACAGCATTACTCCAACTAGAAATAATTATTTTCAATTTAAATTCAAGAAAGATATTTTTAAAAAATACTAAATTAGATGAATTAGCGTTTTAAAAGTATTATGCTGATTATAGATTAATTTGGTTAAGGGAAATCCGCTAAAAACACTATGAGAATTTACTGTCTTATGTATTGTACTTTTATTGTAGAATTTGGTAATTCGCTAGGTAATAGAAGAATGGTACAGTAGACTAGAATGGTGCAGAACATTAAGCTAGGGTTGGTAATCCAGAGCAGAACAGGGTAGAAGGGTAGACAGACTAGGGTAGAAAAGTTTCGAATAAGAGAGAGTGACTATGGTAGAATAAGACCGAATGTCCTGAGGAAATAATTTTTAGTCCAAGGAAACAGAATAAAAAATCTAACTGTCCTAGCCAGGACAGTTAGATTTTTTAACCCTAGTCCTGGCTGGGACAGTTAGATTTTTTTATTCTGTTCCCTTGCACTAAAAATTGTTAAAATTTACGTGGGATTAAATACCAAAGAAAAATTATATTTATAAAATTAAAAAAAGTCCTGAGGAAATTTCATTTCACTTAATTGTCCTTTTCGGACGTAAAACGGAATAGTTCCTTAAACGACATCCCTATTGGAGATCCTGTCGATAGTAGAATGCCTTGAAGCCAGGATAAAACTTCACTCCCTCTTATTTCTTCAGGGAATTATTGGCGGAAATATATCCTTTCCTGTGCCCCTGTCACTGGTTCCCTTAAACATCCCTCAGAATTGGCTGAGAAGAAACCCAACATTCTGGTATACCCCCTTCCAAAGAGAGGAATACACCCTTCAAAAAGGAAAGTACAGACTAAGTGGTTGAATAGAAGATATAAATAAATAAATAANGATGAAATTCAGCTATAAGATTGTAACTGGGAATTTTGAAAAATACCAACTAATAATAATGAAATATTTTTGTAAATAAATAAAAACCATTATAAACTGTGTAAATAACTACAATTGAAAACTAAGTAGTTTGTAGTTCTTTAAACAGGTAGTAAAGTTAGTTATAAATTAGAAACCTTTTTAAACTGTGTAAATAACTACAATTGAAAACTAAGTAGTTTGTAGTTCTTTAAACAGGTAGTAAAGTTAGTTATAAATCACTATACTTGTATGAAGTATTTATAAGTAAATAGAATGCTATAAAGCATTCATGTATTGTATTCATTATATGTATTATAAAATACATTTATAGAAAAATGTAAAGCTTTCAACTGAATTTCTGAATGAAGAAACATTATTAACTAAAAGAGCTAGTTGTATGTGGTAAAATATGATTAAACACAAAAATCTATATCATACGTATATTTAAAAAAATTAAATATATCATTAATACTTTTATTTTTCAATACCATATTTGTTTTCCATCCAATTTCAACTTAGTCGATGGATGGATCAAGTGGAGTAAGGTTGTTTTTTTTACTAAGTTACGGACAATAATATAATCAATAATCTGAAAAAAAATTTATACCCTTAATTTAAAACGAAAAATCAAGTAAATTATGGATTTAATTATATTTGTATTCAGTCATGACTACTATGTATACTTAACTAACTTATGTCCTGAATAGATAATTCTCATCAGTTTTTTGCTTAAAACACTTAATGCTTTATGAGTACTGAGTGTTCATCACACAACTAACTGTATCTATAAGCAATTATGTAACTTGTGTTCCACTTCTGTACATCTTTGGTGTTTAGTAGGATTGAATTTATATTTAAAGTGTGTGAGGAGAGATGGTTGATTAATAAATCAATAAAGATTTAAGCTGAAAATGGATTCTCTCCTGAAATACTACTATTATTGAACCAGTTTTCATTGAAATAATAGAATGATCTTTTTAGAAAATCACCTAATTGGAAGTATATATTCTTATGTACACCTTTGCTTATAAACCTCTTAATAAACCAACCTAAAAAAAAGTTTATAAATTATGTCTTAAAAAGACTAAAATATTCACCAAATGTCTAATCATTTAATAATATAAAAATATATTATATGTATTTACATTACAGAATACACTTTTCAAGAAGTTTTGCCAAAAAATACTTATTGATTAAAAAAGTCACTTATTTACATATGAAACTAATGACTGTTCATCTTTGCTGAAATGTACAGGCATTTGATTACCAGAAATAGTTTTTTATTAAAGCTAAGGTTTAGTTCTCAATAAAAGAATGAAGTCAACAAAAAGACAGATTAATAACTATTTAGTTATTTATGGAAATCAATCAATAAAAAAGTATATTAGGTATGCATTTTAACAAAGAAAAATTCTATGCGAACAACAATGTTTGCTTCTAGTTCTGCTCTGTTAGCAGATAAAAACAGTTGAAACTACGTACTTTCATAGGTCTTAAAATATTCATAAAATTATTTACAGTGGGCTCAGGAATCCTTCCAAATAGTATGTAAGATAGATGAAAGATTTACTTTTTAAATCTTGAATCATTTTTTCATAATGAGAATCAGACCCTTTGTGCCAGAACTGAAAGACTAAAGTAGATACTTATGGCTAACTGCCATCTAAAAACCTCAAATGGTTTAATAGCTTTGTTGATAGTACAAGTAGTTGGGTTCTATTACAGTCAAGAATAAAACAAACGACTTATATATCTTAAGAGTATGAATTTTCATAAAATCCAATTTTACATTATTTATGCCCTGTAGAATTTTGAAGAAAAAAAAATTTAACACAAATACAAATTGAACTCAGATTTGTGCCATCACTCTTTACCACCTAACATGAGCAATCTTAGTGGGCTTTATCTTCCTCTTCATAGTATATTGTCACTGGAAATATAAAAATATTTTGTAAAGTTTCTGCATTTGGAATTTTTATGTAGAGATATATTATTTGTATT
>KZ807363.1:172328-182966 GCA_000696205.2 Oncopeltus fasciatus | reverse complement strand
TAAATTAAATATGTGGCAGGAAAAAAAATTTAAAATAATAAATATAAACTTATAATGGTACTTATTTTGGATTTTTAGTTTTTACTTCAATTAAACCAAATAACACTTTAAAATAAAAGGGGTTTGAGTTTAACTTTATTAAACAAAATACTAAACATTTGACTTTGCCGATTTGGCCCCTGCATAATTTAATATTTTATTTTAAAACGTGTTTGTAATTAATTTATTTATAACTTTGCTTATGTAAAACTTCAAACTATATACTCCCATTCTTTGAGAGTAAAAATAACTTAAAATCAATAAATGAATTTATTTTCTAAAGCAATATTTTCAGGGTCTTCTCCCGCGTCTGTTAGAGCTTGACGCATGCGTTGCAGTAAAACTGATTTCAATCCAGTAATATCTAGATCACGTTCCTCAGACTCTCTTTTTAAATCTGCTACTTTGAGATCATTTAGTCTAAGAGACAGTTTATGGGACATACTGTAGCTCACAAAAGTCACAAAATAACAACCCTACTTTTGACACCAAGTTGTTATGGGCTACGGGTCAAAAATAATTTATTTAGTAAAACAAATAAGTACTCTTAATAATATCAGCTTACAATCGAAACTACTGCCCTTACTAACCAATAAGTAAATAAGTAAAAAATAAAAATTGCTTAGAGATAATTAACAAATATAAACAAATGAAGTAAATTTACAGTTGCTAATTAATGTCACTTAACACTTTACTGTTATCGGCACTGCAAAGGCTACGACCTACCTGACGCTCAGAAACAGAAACTGACACTGAGTAGCACTAACTTAACACTGACGGACCCCCCCGTTGGCGAGCTGCTTTTATAACTTCGTGAAACGGGTGATACAGGCTTAGAAGAATCTAATTGTTATTACCGCGTGACCCTAATTATCTCTTCAGAAGCAAGGAAGCAGGTGATATCCTTGAATTGGCCTCTTCCCATACATGATCCTTCCCTAGTCTTTAACATTATAATATTATAGTCTCGTCAATTTATGAAATTTGGGGTTATGAGATGGGTGCTAAATGATCATCTTTTCCCTAAGATTAATGACGAAGAGCGATTGTGGGGTGTCCCGTAAGGTCAACCTGCCATAGTCGATACACCCGCCCACCCAAATCCACTTTCACACTTCACCAACGAAGACCAGCCCCTCAGTCTTATATTCTTTTTCCGGGCCGAGAGACTTTATCCCAGAAAAAATACGCCTGAATTATATTTGTTTAACACATAAAGTTTCATTGAAATATATTAAAAGAACATTTATTATAAAATAGTTTCTATTTTATTTTTTTCTTGCAGTTCACATTGGCGTCCCCATTTTTGATTTCCTTAAAATATTCACCAATCTTACACAAGATATATCGAAATATGTTTAATAGAAAATTATATAAATTTTATTTATAAATCTGATATAAAGATCTCTTATGCAATTGAAAAAGTTTATTCGGAATTAAGGCTCATTTATGGAAAAAAATTAAATTAATGACGGCTGTAACCATGCGCTGGAAAAAATTGGAGAGTGACAAATTGAAGAATATTGAAAAACTAGTGGCAAAAATATTTGGTCTTTATTGAATTATTATCGAAGATAATATGAGAAAAATTATATTAATAGGAAAAATTCAGGAAGGTATTTACACTTATCACATGTAAGAGAATGAGAAAGGTTTTTTCTCCAACCTGCTCAGTCCTTCCATTCTTGCCTGGGCAAAAAAATATCTTCAATTGAATAATTTAAGTTATAGTAAGAGCTTACAATAAAACTTCACTTTAATGGATTTATGGACGTCGTCACCCTAGGTGCGTCAGTATCGCCTTCTTTGGAGCACACTACTCTGCCTCCCCCCCCCCCCACCAACTATGGCGGCGGTGAACTCTGTACAATAAATAACAGGACAGATGGCAGTCGCTAGTATCAGGAGACTAGGTGGTGAGAGGAGCTCTGAATCCACTCCCTCCACTCTGCAACCCTCTACATTTAAATGTTCGCCCCAGACTTAATTGGACTATCCCCCCACCCCCGAGACCGGAGGCTCTCAACTGGATTACGTATATATTACCACCTCGGGACGGAACAAAATTAACTCACTTCCATTACTTTTTTTTTTAGGCGGATTTTATTTTTTTCGTTAGAGGTGATGGCTGAAATTTCTCCCTACTTCTACATAAAAAAAAAAAAAAAAAAAAAAAAAAAAAAAATTGGATTGGTCACTTTTTCACTTTCCCTCGTTAGCATCAGTATCTAATAAGAGTAATTTTAGTGGAATATCATCTTTAACCAAGTGCTATATGAGTACTAGGTGGAAGTTTCTGATAANTAACGCGTCCTGGTAGCATAACTGGTAAATGCACCGGCCCGGATAGCAGGAGATCCAGGTTCGATTCCTGGCTGGGACAGATAGATTTTTTATTCTATTCTCTCTCATTAATTGTTTAAAAAAAAAATGTTGCATTCGACCTGAAAATTCAAAATCATCACGGGCTGAACCCGAAAAACGAATTTATAAAAGCCATTAAATATTTTTCTTTAAACGTGTTTTTGAAAAACGTTTTATCAAATTACATTTTACATCTATTTTGTTCTACACATTTTTTTCATAACGCCAGTAATAACGAATGTATAAAGATTTTATATTTTGATCACTCTTCAAGTCACCCTCAATTTCGACCGATTTTTGATATTAACAAATGGCTCGACAAATACAAAATACACTTAAATACCAAATTTACATTTATTATTTTAAAACTTGTACAAGCTAGAGTGCGTACTTGCTCCTCCCTTTATTCTGCCGCCCTTCTGATAAATTCTCCTTGTACTTTTATTTTACAACTTCTATCTCCTACATTTTTCTCAGTACATTGATGGTGTCTCACGCAACACTTTGTAAATTTACAAGATATTGCTGTTTATGATTTATTTATATTGTAAATGCACTGTAATCATTTGATTATAAATATTTCTTATGTCATTTAAAAATAAACTTTTTCTTTATAAGCTTTATTTACATATTAAATTTTGTTAAAAATAAATAAAAACGTATGTAATTTTATTACAATGAATTAAAAAAAAAAAAAAAAAAAAAAAAAAAAAAAAAAATTGGATTGGTCACTTTTTCACTTTCCCTCGTTAGCATCAGTATCTAATAAGAGTAATTTTAGTGGAATATCATCTTTAACCAAGTGCTATATGAGTACTAGGTGGAAGTTTCTGATAAATCCTTAGTATGAAAAAAAAATCTTACTGTAAAATATTAATTGGACAAGAAATATTAAACTATTCATAGCGAATTTTTCTGAAGAAAAGTACCTATATCTGTTGAGAATGGAATTAAAAAGATTTCAAAAGTACATCGACGAACATCAAAAGTAATTTAAACTTACACACTCACCATAATTTCGTTATTGAGAAAAATAGGAACAATAGGTGGATGGTTTGAATTATCAAATGTTAATTTTATTAAAAAAGTTTCTTCAATGTAAAAAAATCAGAGAGATAGCAAAAATAGTAAAAGGTAGGATGGCATACTGTAGACTCTCCGGGGAAGAAGTGCAAGAGAAAGATATCACGAGTGTATGTTTAATTTTTAAATATCATCTTTAAAATACATTTTTTTTGTAGAATATTTAGAGAACATAAATGTTAGACTGATACATATACTATTTTATGTTCTACCTGTTATTTACTGAATGTACTTTTTAATATATCACTGAAAAATAGCGAAAAATATATGTGCCTACTATAATCTATACATTTTTTTGTGTTTATCTATTAAAAAATAATTAGTCTCAAATGTGGAAGAATTAATAAACTGACGTAAAGATATATTTTTATTATTAATTAATCACTGATAAGTTTATTGAGTATTAATACATTTTTAAAACTCCATTAGTAGAGCTATCATACCTTCTATTATCCGTATTCATTGGTTTCTGCAAACAATCTTCTGTTGGCGAGCGCTTTCGGACATTACCCATCTTTGTTGCCGAATACATGTGTTCACTGCCACTGTCTGTATTCAACTCAGAACTGTATTCAACTTGTACATCCAAAGGATGGACAATGTCCGAAAGCGCTCGCTAACAGAAGATGGTTTGGAGAAACCAATGAAGGCGGATAATAGAAGGTATGATAGTTCTATATTCATTGGTAGTGAAAATAACCATTTAGATTATTTACCCTCCATTACTAGTGTAATAGTGTCATGGAGTTTGATAATATCTACTGGTAGCAACTCTAAAAACCTAAACATTGGGCTAGCTTTTATTTTTCGATGTGGATGGGGCTCGAATCTGCTCCGTTCTGACTAAAGAGTCTTCGAGGGATATCCTTGCCTTAACCAGCTTTCATAAAACTGGTCTTTAACCTATAGACTCGGCGTTGTCTCCAAATACTTTTAGACAAGTTTTGGGATGAAATAGAGGCTGAAGCGTAAAATATTGGAGAAAATAAAAGTTTAAAATTACTTGAAGTTTTTTGCGTAGCTTAGTCGGAAAAAGGAAGATTAGGGAAGGCTCACTAGGAGAGTTTTCTTCAGATCTCCTCGTTATGCAGACCACAGCCTGGAGATAAGAAGTCTGTTTATCATCTTGATGGGAGGACATACAAATCCAAAAAGTAGATATAATCAGACCTTGGGAATGGTCTTTTTTTCTTCCAACTTGGACTTTGACAACCTAACGCTGTTGAACACCAGGATTGCTGGAAATTTATAATGTATTTCTCAAGAAGAAATCAAGATATTCACTTTGGTTTAATGACTTCAACGAAAAAGTTCCGTTCAAAATTATATATAGAAGGATCTGTTGGTCTCTCTTACTTTTAAACTCTAGAAACTAGCTTTATACTCAGGAACAGCTTCGTATTTAGATTTTCTACCGCTAATTTTAAGGGAAAAAAATTTTACGGTTGAAATAAAATGAGGAGGAAGGGGAAGTTCATGGGGATAGAATAATTTATAATCTCGTTCTTACCGTTCAGATTATTTGAAATTAAAAAGGAATTATAAGTCTTTGCTTTGCAATTTTTATGAAAAACTAGTATTAATGAAAATATTTTATAATTTGATTATTATATTTTATTATAATGGTAGTGGATTTCTCACACTCTACTCTCTCGAACAGCCCAGCCAGCTATAAAATGATATAATCTTATACATACTCATTACCATCTCCAACCAATATGATTAATTGATATACTCATTTTTGTGCAATCATTAATGAAGCTTAGATAACGCAGCAACTGCGTGATTGAATTATTATTATTTATTATTTTATAGATAGCAAGAATTACTTGCGTGTACTGTACAAAAATTTGATGGGAATTAGATTTTTGCTCAGAAATGCTTAAATGAAAAGTAATTCTTGGACTGTTTAGGGAGAAATGGGATCTATGAGCTTACAAAATTTGGTTTTTCCAGGATTCTGTTACAAAGATAACCATGAAATATATATTTATTAAAATCAATTTATATTGTAAGCAATATGTTGAATTATTATTTAGAACATCATATTTCCAATTTTTTTTGGCGGGGATTGCTTGAATTTGAAAAGAGTACAGACCAACCAGTGCAGAAAAGGTCTGGATAACTGAGAGGGGCAAGAAAAAAAAAAGACAGCAGAATATTATGTATTTAATAATTAATTTCTGCAAGCCATCATCAGGGCTGAAATCAATCACAGGGTTAGAATATTTATCAACTATAAACAGTAACAGTTCTTTAGTTTTAGTTTTCTTAGAATAAAAGTAAACGAAGAATAGAAAAATACAGTTTAGATGCTAGTTGTTAGATATAATTTTTTATTTTAATGTAAAAATTATTAAATAATATACAATAAATATAAGGGAATAGAATAAAAAAATCTTACTACCTCAGCCGGGACTCGAACTGAGGCTGGCTAGATAATCCAGGAGTAGAAGGAAGATAGATACTCCTAGGAGTAGAAGGAATTATCTAGCTAGCCTCAGTGGTGTAATGGCAAGCATACTTCCCGGAAAACAGGAGATCTAGATTCGAGTTTCGGCTGAGGTAGTAAGATTTTTTATAAATATTAATTTAGTTGTGTTGTATTATCCCACGTAAATTAAACAATTAATGTGAGGGAATAGAATACACCACAACTAAATTAATATTTATAAATGAAAAAAAAAGTAAATAACGAGAATCGATAAATAGCTAGACAATGTCAGCTTCTTCGAGCATATGACGATGTATTCGTCTTTCTCGTGGGTTAGGCTATCGCTAGTGTGTTGGGAATTTAATAAGTTTTCTAGCTCGTCCCGGTAGTGCAAGTGGTAGCATACTGGCTCGGAAAGCAGGAGATCCAGGTTCGAGTCCCGGCTGGGACAGATATACTTTTTATTCTATTCCCTTACATTATTGTATAAAATTAAAGTGGGATTAAATACCACAACTACCATCAGTGCTTAAAAAAAAAGAAATTATTAGATAAGTTTTTTTTTGCCTCCTTGTCGAAATCCTGAACTTTTTCTGCTCGCGTTTCATCGGCCGACCAAGAGTAATTGTAATGACTGGTTTCCTCGGGGAAATTGCAGATAGCGCTTGTGCGCTTATCTGGGCTTAGCCCGGAGAAAGGCTGACTTAGCTAGCTTTCAAGCACTCTCAGTCTGCCCTCCTCGCCATGGAGATACTCAGCTGCCACTCAGCCACAGAGGTATCAGCCGAGGCAGAAGAGAATCGATACACAGAAAGGCTAATACATGTAGTAAGACACTCTATTAGCATACTGTCAGAATGTTTTAGTTTATTTCTTGAACCACATACAAAAGAAAAAAAAAAGTTTTTATTTGGTTGTGGTATTTTATCCTACGTAAATTTTAAACAATTAATGAGAGGGAATTGAATGAGATATCTAGCGCGTCCTGGTAGCATAACTGGTAAATGCACCGGCCCGGATAGCAGGAGATCCAAGTTCGATTCCTGGCTGGAACAGATAGATTTTTTATTCTATTCCCTCTCATTAATTGTTTAAAATTTACGTGGGATAAAATACCACAACCAAATAAAATATTTATATAGAAAAATTAAAATAAAGTAAATGACGAGACTCGACAAATAGCTTGACAATGTCAGCTCCTTCGAGTACAAGACGAAGTTCTCACCTTTCNCAACAGGACATGGCTAGAGGGTTGTCGCCCGTCTGTTCGGGGCTACGCGGACATGTCTGTAGCAACGTACTGCAGGGACGGTTAGAGATTTCTCAAGGCGAAACGTTCCTTGCAACAAACGATGGCCAGTCGTTCCTCCACATCTTTCCTTTCAACGCTCAAAACGAATAAAACATTCTAACAAAAATAATTTAAAAAAAACTATTCCGAGAATCACAGTATTCTTAATCAATTATTTTTTTTTTTAATGGCTGAAGAATATAAAAATATAGATGAAAAATAGTTAATTAAAGTAAAAATATAATAATTATCATTATTAGTTTCGATCGAGACTTTATTAGCGGTTCTCCAGGAGAGAAATCAAGCCATTCACGTTGGTACTAAGTCACAGCTCTTTGCAACTTATCTTAACCAATCTTACATTTGAAGACGCTTAAAATATGATCCTTCCTGTTAAAATAAATAAATAAATGTGTGTGTATGTATATATATAGTAAATGAGAACAGGAGGATGAAAGAGTGTAGTGAACAAACAATAAGAAAAAAATACAGTGAGTATAAATTTTCGGGGAGACTCTCCTATCGTCAGAGAGGAGTGAAGATAGTGAATATTTATATATTTATAAATTTATGAATATAAATATATATACATATCTGTCAGTACTCTAGTGATTGCAATTTTTGAAATAAAGGAACCAAATACGACATTTAAAAAAAAAAAAAATTTATAACCATTATTTACATATTACATTCTGTTAAAAAATAAATAAAAACATTTTGTAATTGGTTACAAAGAATAATAGAAAAAAAAATGACATTAATGAAAGTCACATGAGGAGAGAAGGTGACCAGTTACACCACTCTCAAATAAACTAAAAACAAAAAAAAAAAAAAACTATTTGTATTTATTTGTGTATGAGGTATTCCATTAATATACAAGTTGGTTTTTGCTGCACTTTTATGATTTAAAAAGTAAGTAAAATTAGGAATAAAGATATAAAAAGATTGATTATTTAATTTTATAACTATTATTTTTTTCTAGGTATTTAATCCCACGTAAATTTTAACAATTTTTAGTGCAAGGGAACAGAATAAAAAATCTACTGTCCAAGCCAGGACTCGAACATAGATCTCCTGCTATCCGGGCCGGTGCATTTACCAATTATGCTACTGAGACAAGTCTGATAAGTTATTAAATTTCCCGCACTAGTGGTAAATGCAACGGACCGGATAGCAGGAGATCCAGGTTCGAGTCCTGGCTGGGACAGTTAGATTTTTTATTCTGTTCCATTGCACTTAAAATTGTTGAAATTGATTATTTAAGAGTGATTCATTTTCTATAAATAACTGGAAAAAATAAAAAATCGCGCTCTCGAAAGTTTTTCGAAAGTAAATAATCTTTCAGTTTATGACGGTCGTTTCCATACTACTACTTTGACTTCTCTGTACTTGCTGCATCTGCGGTCTTCAATTAGACTTGAAAAGTTTGGAGGATGGAATCCTCTTACCTGATTCACAGAGTTGATGTCGGCCATTGGGCAGGAAGGGCGGTGCTCCTGGTGGAACTTGGGCTGGTAGGGCTCGAGCATTCGGATCTTGCCCCACCTGTTGAAGAAGAGGACGATGGCTCCCACCCAGAGGACGAGGACCAGCAGCACTATGAGGGCCTCCTCCGCGCGCACTGACAGTTCACCTGCGACAGTCAGCACACCTTCAGGAACTTTGGGGAAGTGTCACACGGCTGCCAAGAGATCGGGGGAGGGGAATGAAAATGGGTGTTCATATATGTCACTTGGTCAGCTTTCGGCAGACTGTTCCAATCTCAACGCTTAAGTGGCGAAAGACGAACTTCACTTCCTCGATATGTTTCCACTCAAATTACATGTTGGAAACTAGCTGAGGAAGTACGAGGTCGTCGTTTGTAACCAACGATTGCACGTCTCAGTATGGAATCTAAGGTTACCAAAAGCTGATTAAATAGCATACATGATAAAATTGGGCTTAAAAGGATTGCGTTTGTCATACCCTTGCTAGAAACAGTTCAATTTTAATGAATGACAAAGTTTAAATTTAATAAATATAATTTATATCAATCACAGTAAGATTCATTATGTTATAGTACACACAAACACACATAGACAGTATATTAAATACCAACAAAAATATAAATGATTAAAAGTCACTGGAAATATGTTATTATGTACACAAGATAGTGGGATTTGTATAATTTTACAAGTTGACTTTCTTTGAAGTTGTTCAGAACTCCAAACTAACAGCTTGGAAAGTTGAAATTATTATTCTTGCCCTCCGAATTGAAGACAATAACACACTGGAATCGGAAATTGGAACTTGGCTCAATTTACATAGGACTTCTGCATTGGATTTAACTTTCAAAGTTCCCGGAAGCTGGATTGGAAATTGATAATTTAGGATCCCAGATAGTCTATCAGAACACTTTGAATTATCTTTTGTAATTTAGATGAGTGGAATGTTAATGAACGTTATTGGAATTTGTTCTGTCGGATGTACCCGCTCAGATATAAGAAAACGATAGATATCCTTGAAATAGCAAATTGTTTAGAACCTCAGAAAGAACTAATGCCCTACTTAAGAATTTGAAACTTTTTCATTAACTACTGCCTTGTCTGGTTCCCCCCCTAACCTTATCGTTATGAGAATACCTGGTGAAGGTCAGTTTTGGAACCATCGAATTTTGGTCTCCAACGAAAAATCCTGCCTTCCCCATCATTGAGTTTTAAGTGAAAGTTTTTCATTCGAAATTTCGCGTCATAAATATTGAATTTGGTTTAATTACCTTTACATTGCAAACACTAGAAACCGACTGAGAAAAAATGTAGATATATAGAGGGAGATCGAAATTTATTTTGGTAATATATTAATTATTAGATTAAGTTTATATTGCATGTGTAAAATGTATACCGGACAATAGTGGTTCACATACCTTCAACATCTAACTTACTGAGCAAAAAAAAAGTAAAAGATTAAATAGTCATTTTGAGAGAAGAATTTGTTAGTGTGCGGTCAAGGTTGATCCAAAACAAAATAAAATAAAAATAAAAAGTGTAGTTTTAATTATCTGACGATGTTTCGGCTTACATTGTAAGCCATCTTCAGGACTGTGGAAATACTTTGTCCTAAGAAAAGCTGTAACGTCAGCAGATAATTAAAAAATACACTTTTTTTTTTTTTAAACTGCACCAAAAACTTTCTCTACTAATGATCTCTACGGTCAAAACTCTTCATATGAATACTGAATTTGGGGGCGCCGGGATAGCTCAGGGGATCCGTACGGGTCTCGCAATCCTGACGCCGCGGGTTCAAATCCCGCCCAGGTCAATCTTTTATTTATAATATAGAAGGTTGTCCTGAGCCATGGGTGTTTAAAATAGGGTGGCAACCTGTAGATAGCCCCTCCCTCCAATGACCCTTAGTGGTTGCAAGGGAGGCTAACACAGCAAAAAAAAAA
>KZ807363.1:144845-156146 GCA_000696205.2 Oncopeltus fasciatus | reverse complement strand
GAGAGCCATGCTTTTAAGTAACTTTATTAAACTTATTTGTTTGCTAATATTGTTGATTAGCAAGAAAACAAAACATGGCTATCTACATATCTATATATATATATATATATATATATATATATATATATATAAATATACATATATCGTACAATAACATATCGATAATTGCATATCACAAATATTGATAATTTCTACTAGGAACATTTCATAATAGCGAATTAATGATTGGATCTTAATCTAAATTCAACAACAAGAAAATTATAATGATTTTTTAAACCCATGCAAAGGGTAATAAAAACTATATTTTGTTTTAAACGTTTAAAACATTAAAAATCATATTTTGTAATATCTACTTCAGAACAGTCTTCTAAGAAGCACATTAAAGAGTCAATAATCATAATTTAATAATCTTGGTCCAATGTTTATTGTATATATATTAAATATATTGATATAATTCTCGTAATTGTTAGAGCGTAATAACCTAGATGTTTATCGCCTAAACAAATGCATATCTATCTATCAATCTATATTCATTAAGAGGCCATGAACTTCCATGAAAGCCGCAAGTAATTTTAATTAAGTCAATGGTAAATTTGTTGTCCGTCAAGCTTTGTGAAGAGAGGATTACCAGGAATTTGGTCTTGGTAGTTGACTAATTATTTTTTTTTTTTTTTTTCCTGGGTTAGCCTCCCTTGCAACCACTTAGGGTCATTGGAGGGAGGGGCTATCTACAGGTTGCCACCCCATTCTAAACACCCATGGCTCAGGCCAAGCTTCTATATTATAAATAAAAGATTGACCTGGGCGGGATTTGAACCCGCGGCGTCAGGATTGCGAGTTGACTAATTAAAATCTAATTTTTAACCAAAAAAGATTTCATTTTAACCAACGTTTTGGACTTAATTTCATCAGAGCTGAATATTAAAAAAAAGAAACATATAAAAATAATAAAGACACATGTATTTATGTCATAATCTAACAAAGATTTATTTATTCTCTAAAGGTAATAGGTATGATACAATAAGCGGATAAAGCCAAGTTTAAAGGGTTCAACAAATTTAAGAAAAATATATATTTAAAAAAGTTATTACTAAAAGAAATACTTCGTAAAACTTTGATTTTCACTTGTTCATTTATTTATCAGCTGCATTCATATCCTCTTTTGTTCTCAAAAGGAAATACTTAACTATTTAGATTGTATTCTTACCCGATTTGTTTACAGCCATTTTTAATCAATCAGAACTAATTAAATCCGTAAGGAGCGTTCGAAATCGATTCATGCAGAACTTGAGAGGAACAGGACAAGAGGTCTTTATTTAATCTTAGAGGCTAAGGATTAGGATCTGATTACAAAGTGGACAAAGCGACGTTCGATATTAAGGAGATATCTGAGGATTTGACTGAGAACGGAATATTACACTCCAAGTAAATATTATCAATTTATAGAGCAAGGGAACAGAATAAAAAATCTAACTGTCCCAGCCAGGACACGAACCTGGATCTCCTACTATCAGGGCCGGTGCATTTTCCATTTATGCTACCGAGACAAATCCGTTCCCTTGCACTAAAAATTGTTAAAATTTACGTGGGATTAAATACCACAAAAAAAATAATATTAATAAAATTAAAATTCAAAAGTAAATAACGAGAGTCATTTAAACAGTTTGACAATTTCAGGTCCTCCGAGCATAAGACGATATATTCGTCTACCTCGGAGGTTAGAATCCCGACACTATTGCGGGGAATTTAATAACTTATCGGACATGTCTCTGTAGCATAAATGGAAAATGCAATTGCAATGCAAAATGTAAAAATTATTACACTCTAAGGATAATGTATTCCTTTGGAGAAAGTTTTTTTGAAGAACATATATAGCAATTTTTTTTTTTTGGCTGAAGAGGCTGTATTGTAGTCTACAGGACTAAAAGCTTGTCCTCGACTATCATACCTTCTATTGTCCGTCTACATTGGTTTCTGCAAACAATCTTCAGTTGGCGAGCGCTTTCGGACATTGTCCATCTTCTGGCCGAATGATTATTATCATGTATTCGGCCAGAAGATGGACAATGTCCGAAAGCGCTCGCCAACAGAACATGGTTTGCAGAAACCAATGAAGACGGATAATAGAAGGTATGATAGTTCTATATTCATTGGTGGTGGAAATAACATTTTAGCTTGTCCTCAACGTTTAACGCATCAGATGTTTAAGTTAAGTAGGTAAATCTACGTTTACTCTATTTTTTATTTTTTTTTATATATTTACTTTTGGAGAGAAAATCTCTTGTACAGTACAGTTAGCTAAGTTATTTGGTCAGATCTCTTTTCACTGGTTAGAAGCCTTAAATATCACCCGTGTTTGTCATTTTCGGAGTGCCGGGAGCGTTGCAGGTGAGAGTCAGACTCTTGGAATCGATAAAAAGAGCCGAGGTGCCGTGCCCTAGAATAGGGTGGAGAACTGTAGATAGCACTTCTCTCCAAGGCTAAAATTAAGGAAGGTTAATAAAGAATAAAAAATAACTGACTCATTAGTTCAGAAAAACAAAAATCTGCAAAATCGCAGAAGTAAGTACTAATTCAATTCCTTCCTGTCTAATTAAGTATGTTCTTAAGATAAAAAATGTAAATGAATTTCAGATGATTAAAAAAAACTTTTTTCGCATATATTGTGCATTTTTCTTCTCCCCCAGAAGATAGCAAAAACTAAAGTTTTTTTGACTGTATTTAATTAACCTTTTTTAACGAGTTAATACATGAAGTAGGGATTGGGATTTGCTATTGTAAATTGTAATATAAGTAAATTTGTAGGGCATAAAATTGAATATGAAATAATATATAACTAATTAAAAGGTGAACAAAACAAATTTGCTAATTTTTTTTTTTACGAGGAATTATAGTGTGAGATTCTAAGGATTCCATATGTTAATTTTCTTTTTTATGCGTGGAGTGCGAAGTAAGGCAGGAATCCGTACTTGTCTCGCAATTAGAGTGCAAGTGTTAGGAGATTGTATTTCATACATTTTCATACATCTCTTTCTCTCTCTCTCTCTCTCTCTCTCTCTCTCTCTAAAACCACGTAACCTACCTTACATGGGAACAAAGCTTAAATGCGGAATTTGTTTTTTTTTTCTGTGTTAAAAACTGCATACACAATAGCCCATTATACGTATTTACTTTGATAATTCAGATTTATGGTAACGGTAATGTAATTTGGAGCAGTTATATCACAAAATTATGGAACGAAATCAGAAAAGCGACATCACAAACTGTTAGCGTGTGGAGTTCCCCAGACGATAGAATAGTGTTGCTCCAGCTGATTCTAACCCTAGCACTACAACATTTCGATTTCCTTGAGTGACATCATCATGCTGATAGTTCTTCGTTTATTATGTTCCAACAATTTGGGAAATATATATTTATTTTTTCATTAACGCTAAAAAATGAATTTCATCTGTGTCCAAGGAATCAAGTTAAACGACAAAAACCTTTAAATAAAGCTTTTGGACTTCATGAGAAAATCAGAGACGTAATTTAATTTGCAATTTAATGAAAAATTAACGTAACTTGTAGAATTACCGGAGCAAGGCGCGGTAAAGTATTACAAAGTTTCGATGTGGAAATTGCTTTGTTAGTTTTAGAGATTGAATAAAATTTTCATATAATTTTTTTGAAAATGAATAAATAAGCATATTTTTTACAAATGGTACAAATGGAGAAAATAAATAAACAGGATTACTTCATGATGAGAAAAATCATCAAACTCGCAGCAGAGTATTTTGCAATTAAATTAAATTTCTAACGCCCCCCCCTTTTTTAGTTATAGAGGTCATTATCGATTTCATATCAGTAAGTTAGCTTCAAAATTAAAATTAAAATTTACAACCAATGCTCTTCCTCCCTTAAAAAATAACCCTAAATATTATTATTATAACTGTTAAGGGTAGGAAAAAAAAAAAAAAGAAATGTATAGTTCATGCTTAAATTGCTTTGGCAAAGTGCCAATAACCCCTAACCCCACCGACGTGGGTCTTGATCATTTCACTATTAGAGCAATTTGAAGCCGTTAAACCTCAATTTAAACCCTTTGGAGTCAATAGATCATCATCAATCTTATCAGTTGAAGTTAGCTCCATGAGAACAGATAATACCTAAATTTCTAATTTTAGTAAAACAAGGTCAGCCGTATCCGAGATACTTCCTATACGATAGAAAGAAATGTGCTTGGAATGTTAACTACCATATTGTAGAGGTGACCTCCGGATGGAGACACTCAGGGTGTGAGCGCGTCCATTTTCTACGATCTTTTTCGTATCTCAAACAGCAATGAAGATATTGATCGATTTTCTATTTGGCAATCATCTAAAACCCTTCTGCCACTCAGCCATTAACGAATTCATTTAAAGATTTGCAAAGATAAGCTCACTTATAGAATTTGGTTTTATTATTTATAAAATGGTTTATTTTAGTAGGCATATTTCAGTAAGTATACTTTAGTGGTTTAGTAGGTTGGCATATATATTGTATGTATATATGTTATATTGAATGGACGAAATTCATTCTTCATGCTTCTCCAATGTGGAATCAGATCTGCTAATATTTTTGAAAGTCGCGCCATGGTACAAAGGCGAATACATTGATTTTTTCACGGGAAGTCTGCTGGTGAGAGGAGGGGGGGGGGGTTAAGAATTAAAAAGCATGCACTGTCATCAAGTTTCGATACTGATGTTTCTCAGATTTTTGAAACATGTATATGATTTTGGAACCTTTGGAAAAGTGAGTTTCCTTTCTGGGATCAGTTTTTTTTCACATGACATCAATAAATATTCCTTTAAGATATTTCCTATTTCCGTCGTAATTTTTTTGTTGTGGTTAATGGACTTAATGCTATTTCTTCGATTCTTAAATCCTTTCCGGTGTCGAATCATAGCAAAATCCAACAAAAGAAACAGGGGCGAGGGAGAACATCCCTTGGCCTCAAAGATATTTCTTTTTATAGGTTTTATTTTTGTTGGGGTTCGGTCAAGTCTTACCCGAACCGCAAATAAAAATCATCTAATAATATATATAATAATATCTCTAGTAAAAAAAACAACTCTCCTTTCGACATTTCTTTTAGTTAGTTCATAAAATTCGCTTGGTTAGAGGTGCTTAGACGGGAAGGCTAGAGGTGATACTATTTAATGAATATATTAATCTAAAATTTTCCACAAGTATAGCAGGGGTGTGGAAGAGGAGGGGATTGACACTTCAATCAAAAGTGGTGTTTGTGTTGAGTGACATTTACTTCTGATTTTTTATTTACGGCTTCCAGCCGGTCGCAGACTGTAAGTAATTATATATATGATGAGATTTTACTCACATGCCCTCTCTAATGCTTAGGGTTGAAACTCATTTGAAGAAAATTCGATTATTAAATCCCTCCCCCTTCGCTCTGATTAGTAGTAGGGGTAGGTTATCAGCGTCGTCCCTTATTACTCACCCTCCGACAAAAACTAATCCGTCTCTGGCGTCTTTTTGTGAAGGGCTTATTGCAGACCTCCCTACCACCTCATCTCTCCCATCTTCTCCTCACATGTTCATGGAGGAGATTCCTCCCTCGCCCCAACAATAACTGGCTTATTATTATATTATAATAATTCTTTTCAAATTTTATATGTGTATTTAATATAAGCATTGGTGAGAAATTAGGTTACCGAGTAATTTATATGTTTCTGTTTTTTGTTTTTTTTTTTAAATAAAGAATTATGTTCCACTCCTCCTTATCAATGCCCCTTCATTGGCCGTATTACAGTAACTTCAATTTTTTTAAATTAAATAAGTCCTTCACGCAAGAGCTGTGTATTCACTTAGCTGTGTATGTTCCATCAATTATGGATATGAATAAGAGAAAAGGAAGTAATTTTACTTTAGAAGACATAGAGAAAAAAACAGCAAGTAAAGTATGTCTACTAAAATAAATATTTTATTCGGTTGTGGTATTTTATCCCACGTAAATTTTAAACAGTTAATGAGAGGGAATAGAAAAAAAAATCTATCTGCCCCAGCCAGGAATCGAACCTGGATCTCCTGCTATCGGGGCCGGTACACTTACCAGTTGTGCTACCGGCCCGGATAGCAGGAGATCAAGGTTCGATTCCTGGCTGGGACAGATAGATTTTTTTATTATATTCCCTCTCATTAATTGTTTATGTCTACTAAAGTTTCCTCTGGCCAGGAAAAAAAAAGTGGGGGAAGCACACGCACACCCATCGTAGTTAAATTAAAAAATTTAATCGTAGTTAAATTAAATCTCTTCCTTAATATGCGTTTTTAATAAAAGTGGTGCTGGAGATAAAAACGGTATAAAAAAAAAGTCTTTGAATATAATACAATTATTTTGGAGGTAAATGTGTTGACCGTCAAGTTTGATGGAGTGAAGATTATCAGTATTTGGTCTAGGTAGTTGAAAATTTGAAAACTAATTTGGAATAAAAATATATATTGTAAAAAAAGTTTTGTTTTATACAATAATAATACAATTTTTTTGTTTACAAATCAGTTTTTAAGTCTTAAACTGCCAAGACCAAATTCTTGATGATTCTCTCTTCTTTATAAAATTATGTTTTTCTGTTGAAAGGTTATAAAATTCTTTACAATAAATGCAAGGGAATAGAATAAAAAAAATCTTACTACATCAAGCGGGACACGAAACCCGGATCTCCTACTTGCCGGGCTGGGATGCTACCAATTACACCACCGAGGCTTAATTAGTAGCATTCAAGCCCGGCAAGCAGGAGACCCGGATTCGAGTCCCAGCTGAGGTAGTAAGACTTTTTTTTATTCTATTCCCTTGCATTTATTGTATAAAATTCATGTGGGATTAAATATCACAACAAATACAGTATTTAAAAAGTTATAAAATTCTGTAAATATTAATTTAGTTGTGTTTTTTATCCCACGTAAATTATAAACAATTAATGAGAGGGAATAGAATAAAAAAATCTATCTGTCCCAGCCGGTACACGAACCTGCATAATAAACCATAATTGAATTAATATTTATAAATTAAGTAGATTTTTTTATTTTATTCCCTCTCATTAATTGTTTAAAATTTACTTGGGATAATAAACCACAACTAAATTAATATTTATAAATGAATAAATTTTTTTTATTCCATTCCCTCACATTTATTGTTTANAACCATATCAGAGGATGACAAATATATGATTCCAAATCATAGGATAATAAATTAAGAAAATTAAATACAACTTTCCGAGTAAAAAGGTAAATTTTAGCACACTCCTGCAAGTAAATAAAGCTAGCAAGTGGTTCCATCACGTGGCTTTTGAAAAGTTGTAATTGATCTTCATCGATCCTAAACTGTAGAAGTTACAAATACGGTCAAATCTAAATTATTTATTTACACACACACGGAAATTATATATATATATGTGTGTGTGTGTGTGTTTTTTTTTTCTCATAATACATCCATTCTGATTGAAATCCAATGAGGATGAGGGAGAAATTAGAGGAAGATTATTAATTTTTAAACTTAATTTCTTCTTTATAATTATTGCTAGTTAAAAGCAAGTTACTTTTCTTACATTTACATTCTTCAATACTTGCAAGTATATCAGAGCTACTAACACCCATTCCGCTTAAATGTCAATTACTTATGTATATAAACGTCCTTTTCCCCCTAAATGCTCGCCCTCAAATACTCGGCGGAAGTGTTGAGGGGTGAGTCGAGTCGGCTGGGCCGGCCGGGGTTTTCAGCCCTTCAGAGGACACTCAAGGCTGGTTACAGCTTTTGGGGACACGCTTTTAGCCGCCACGTACTAAATGTAATAAAAAGATTAAACTTTACTTGAGCTATTTCCGCTTGTCGCCGGCCACTTTGACAAAGTTCCCCTGTAATCCGCTTACCTTGGAGGTTATGGGCCCACGACTCCAGCGGAAATCGCTATTCTAAGAGTATTTAACCACCAATGTCCCGTTTATTCTAAATCTCACATTTCAAATATTATTTTTTAGATTAGAAATGTGCTCTTCAAATTTTCTCAATAGAAATAATTAAAAGTTGTGAACACACACACACACACACACACACACACACACACACACACACACACACACACACACACACACACACACACACACACACACACACACACACACACACACACACACACACACACACACACACACACACACACACACACACACACACACACACACACACACACACACACACACACACACACACACACACACACACACACACACACACACACACACACACACACACACACACACACACACACACACACACACACACACACACACACACACACACACACACACACACACACACACACACACACACACACACACACACACACACACACACACACACACACACACACACACACACACACACACACACACACACACACACACACACACACACACACACACACACACACACACACACACACACACACACACACACACACACACACACACACACACACACACACACACACACACACACACACACACACACACACACACACACACACACACACACACACACACACACACACACACACACACACACACACACACACACACACACACACACACACACACACACACACACACACACACACACACACACACACACACACACACACACACACACACACACACACACACACACACACACACACACACACACACACACACACACACACACACACACACACACACACACACACACACACACACACACACACACACACACACACACACACACACACACACACACACACACACACACACACACACACACACACACACACACACACACACACACACACACACACACACACACACACACACACACACACACACACACACACACACACACACACACACACACACACACACACACACACACACACACACACACACACACACACACACACACACACACACACACACACACACACACACACACACACACACACACACACACACACACACACACACACACACACACACACACACACACACACACACACACACACACACACACACACACACACACACACACACACACACACACACACACACACACACACACACACACACACACACACACACACACACACACACACACACACACACACACACACACACACACACACACACACACACACACACACACACACACACACACACACACACACACACACACACACACACACACACACACACACACACACACACACACACACACACACACACACACACACACACACACACACACACACACACACACACACACACACACACACACACACACACACACACACACACACACACACACACACACACACACACACACACACACACACACACACACACACACACACACACACACACACACACACACACACACACACACACACACACACACACACACACACACACACACACACACACACACACACACACACACACACACACACACACACACACACACACACACACACACACACACACACACACACACACACACACACACACACACACACACACACACACACACACACACACACACACACACACACACACACACACACACACACACACACACACACACACACACACACACACACACACACACACACACACACACACACACACACACACACACACACACACACACACACACACACACACACACACACACACACACACACACACACACACACACACACACACACACACACACACACACACACACACACACACACACACACACACACACACACACACACACACACACACACACACACACACACACACACACACACACACACACACACACACACACACACACACACACACACACACACACACACACACACACACACACACACACACACACACACACACACACACACACACACACACACACACACACACACACACACACACACACACACACACACACACACACACACACACACACACACACACACACACACACACACACACACACACACACACACACACACACACACACACACACACACACACACACACACACACACACACACACACACACACACACACACACACACACACACACACACACACACACACACACACACACACACACACACACACACACACACACACACACACACACACACACACACACACACACACACACACACACACACACACACACACACACACACACACACACACACACACACACACACACACACACACACACACACACACACACACACACACACACACACACACACACACACACACACACACACACACACACACACACACACACACACACACACACACACACACACACACACACACACACACACACACACACACACACACACACACACACACACACACACACACACACACACACACACACACACACACACACACACACACACACACACACACACACACACACACACACACACACACACACACACACACACACACACACACACACACACACACACACACACACACACACACACACACACACACACACACACACACACACACACACACACACACACACACACACACACACACACACACACACACACACACACACACACACACACACACACACACACACACACACACACACACACACACACACACACACACACACACACACACACACACACACACACACACACACACACACACACACACACACACACACACACACACACACACACACACACACACACACACACACACACACACACACACACACACACACACACACACACACACACACACACACACACACACACACACACACACACACACACACACACACACACACACACACACACACACACACACACACACACACACACACACACACACACACACACACACACACACACACACACACACACACACACACACACACACACACACACACACACACACACACACACACACACACACACACACACACACACACACACACACACACACACACACACACACACACACACACACACACACACACACACACACACACACACACACACACACACACACACACACACACACACACACACACACACACACACACACACACACACACACACACACACACACACACACACACACACACACACACACACACACACACACACACACACACACACACACACACACACACACACACACACACACACACACACACACACACACACACACACACACACACACACACACACACACACA
>KZ807363.1:125156-143336 GCA_000696205.2 Oncopeltus fasciatus | reverse complement strand
TGGAAATTAATGCACCCATAGATTTTTTCTCTCCCCCACTTCCCTACAGTGAAATTTCCACGAACCTCGAGGAATTTAAACCGTCTCATCCTTTTCCCACTCCGACATTTGTTTCCCGTTCCTTCCACAATTTTAACTATTTTTAAAAATCAGATCATTCATGATTTAGTTACAGTTGAGCACAAGTCTCTCTCCCCTCGTCACCCTATTTGACATGTTACTCTCAGAATATTATTAAAAAATTGTTTTCTTTCCAGTATGATCAGGAGTTTCGATTACTCACAGTTTTATATTTTTATTTATTTATTCTCTGTTAGATTTTGACATATATACATGTTTCTTTTTTATATTCAGTCCTTTTTATTTTAACCAAAACGTTGGCTAAAATAAAAACTTTTTTGGTTAGAAATTAGTTTTTAATTCTTCAACTACCATGACCGAATTCCTGATAATACTCTCTTCATAAAACTCGACGGTAAACAAATTTATCTCTAAAAACTATTTTGTTTTACAAATTAGTTTTTATTTCTTCAAATTGTGGGACTGAATAATTTTATTCGGCCCCCTAAAAATCCCTAAAGTTCGACGGTCAACTATCTCCAAAACGATTAAACAGAAATGTTTGCGTTAATTTTTCTTATTGTGATTATTATTTAGCGTATGTGTTGTGTGAGGTTCCATTACAACCATTGCCCTACTACTGACAAACATACTTTCGATTTTGACTAATTCACACATCTAGTGACTGAACCAAACCTTGAGAAACGACTTGTAGCCGAGTCTATTCACATACATTTAGAACATAACCCCATTAATGACAAGTCAGACAAAGACTATATATCTTCTCTATACATTAAAAAGAAAAAAAATGTAATATATTATTATTAATTGTTGTTTCAATGTTAATATAATTGTTAGAGTGAAATTATGATTTTTACATAGTATAAATAAATTAAAACAATTAACTAGTATAATTATTAAGGACAGTACAATTGTTTCTTATAATTTGTATTATAGACATTTTTTGTAATTGTTATGGCGTAATAACCTAGATATTCATCCCCTAAACAAATGCATATCTATCTATCTTTAAAAGTATAGCGGGACAACTGTATATAATCAATTGAGATAATTGTATGAATAATGTATGATAATATTAACACATTAAACTAAAATTTAACATTTACCTTGGGGGGAGAAATGGGATTAGGACCTTGACTTGATGGGGCAGGGGGTGGTTGTGGGTTCCCCCGCAATCTTCACTTCCACCCCTCTCCTTGAAAACTTAAATTGTGACCGCCTTTCCAGAAGGGCGGAACTCCCCCCTCCCCTACAGTTTATTTAGCTTATTCGCTCTTGGATATTTGTGTGCAGCCCTCGGACATATGTCATGGATCTTTGAATCATTTTGTCTCATATGTTCTCTAATTTTTGAAATAGTTGTTTTATTTCCAACTGATCCCGAATAGCTTGAAAATATTTATCATCCTCCAATACAATACATACCATATAGACATTCCTCATTATTTACCATGAATTTATTTAAACTGAGGCGTTTGAAAATCCTAACGAACACTTGTTGCGAGTGCTTATTATATGTCAAAATCAACAGCAATATTTAGATGAATCTCGGGGTTCAGAAGCATCTCAGAGGCAACGTATCTTAAGTGCACCCAAAGATCCGTATATACTTATACGAACATTTACGAACAAACCACTTACAAATAACTATGTGCTGCAAAATACTTATTATGAAGAGTTCAGCCAATCCCACATTTCAATTTGAATCATACCGTAGCCAAAAAATGAGGGATTACTTTACCACCACTATCATTATGATTTGAATGTCAAATAGTGGCTCTTAACCAAACGAGAGTTTAATAAATAGCTAGCAATTTTAGCTCCGTCGAGTACAAGACGACGAACAAGACGTCATACTTAGCGGTCAGACTCGTAGTGAGGAACCCGAAATTATTCTCTCCCTCGGTTTTGTAGTATTTTAGCGCACCCGCCCGGAATGTAGGGATCCGGGTTCGATTCCTGGCTGAGGTAGTGAGATTTTTTTTCTGCTCCCGGTAAGATTTAAATAAATTAAAAAATATTCTGCAGGATCAGAAAACCCCCTCAGTAAGTACAACTTGGACGCATTTCTTTATCAGTCTTAATAATTATTAAATTATTTACCTTGGAGGGTGAAATGGGAATCCCACCAGGGTTATCTATTATTGAAAAATAGAATTAGCTTTCCCATTGCTCTGGTTGTTTTAAATCGGGTAGCTGCTAGTAGATCACCCATTCTTTTATCGACTTTATTTATTGCTGGGAATTTTAACAAAAAAAAAAAAAAAAAAAAAAAAAANTATATATATATATAACCTAAGGATCTGCTTTCTAAGGAGATTTACTAGGCTACATAAATGATGTATGATAACAATATGACGAAATCTATCTTACAAGCCGGAGTGAAAAATGAGCTTATAAGGTTTCACTATCATAACTTGCTCTAGACTGGCCGGAGAAATGAAGTTGAGGAAGCGCTAAATTCGTAAATCGAGGAGTTTTAATTGAATTAAATAAAGGATTTTCAATGAAAATTTATATTTATAAAATTGAATGCATCCCCATTACTCTACATTACATTTCTAAATATTTACTTTTTTTATGCATTTATAAAAGTTTTATTTAATGTAACAATACTAAGTTCTACATATTTTTTTTTAAATTTTATTACAGCTCTAGCAAAAAAAAAAAAAAAAAAAAAAAAAAGAAATCTTAAAAATTGATATTTTGACAGAGAAATTCCTATTCTAGATTCCTATTCTCCAAATTTAAGTTTAAAAACTGCAAAATAGTATGTTAAATGTTCTTAAACTTCTACCCCAATACATTAATATCTCTTATCCAGTCTTACTACTGATCGGAACGTTTCTATTTATTTATCAGAGCCAAGCTTTCTCTCGTCTTACTGTTCAAGTACAAAATGTCCGACACGCAGGAGTTGCGTAATCTATGCAGATTTCCCATTTTTCATTAAAGAGGGATATTGGTATGAGTAAATGACGAAATATATTTCACAAGACAGGGAGAACAATATGCGTAAATTTTGTGACGACTAAACTCTGCTCCACACTGGCCGAGAAGGTAGAGTGGGAGAAGCTCTCACCCATTCACAAATTTCTACTTAACAAGATTTTCTCATAAAATAGGTTTAGAACACTAAATTTATAAAATTAAATTTAATACCTATCATAGTTTACAAAATGTTTTGGAACTATAATGTTCTTAACTCTAATAATAAAAATGATAACAGGATAAAAACTTTTTACTTTATTTTAACGACTTGATTTCTTTTATTATTTTATTCATGAATTAAATTTTTTCTTCTTCTTATTATTATTTTTAGTTAATAGATTTTTATTTGCGACCAGTGATAAATTGTTTGTAACTTGACAACTCGTGAAAGGTTTTGTTCTGTTGATTTTTATTTTGTGTCCCTCGTGGCGGTTAGGTTTAAATTCACTGTAGTACTTTTTTTTAAATTGATATTCTGGACGTTGCATTTTGGACTCCTCTTTACGGCTTAAGATCCTGTGTTGATATTTTACACAAAATATATTTGGTATTTTATAAGAGTTGGATGATTTATTTAATCTACCCGAACAGGCAGCAAAATGCTCCAACAGTTATAATTTTTATTTTCACAGAGTATATTACAAAGACAATTAAAATATTTAAAAAAAACTAATTACTAAAATAGCAACAGTTTTCAATAAGGACATTTAAAATGAAATGATGTTCCTTAATTTTTTCAACTATTGATTGCGAAGGTTTAAAAGTATAAATAAAANTACAACTTGACACGGTTGAATCCTGAAGAAGTATTGGTAAATATGTCTGAGGACCGTGGAAGCCTACGTGAACAATAATAATATCGCATGTCTAGAAGGCCCTGGCTTTTATTCAAATTCTGTCGGCAAGTGTAGTTCACCATTTTGAATTCCAAGTTGGTCTAGACGGAAATATATGAAGAATTCCAATTTATATAATATAAAGCACAAATTTTCCTTTTAAAACAAACCAGTTGTCCAAAATACACGTACTTATCTTGATCTTACAATTCTTTATTTTTTTTTATTGAAATATATTATTAATTACAGAACGTTTTGCATAAATATACTCATTAATTACCTAAGCATAAACATATAATATTGCCGAAAAAATTTTTGAAAAATATTTGACTTAGTGAGAGATTTTGAGTAAAAAATATCTTTCTAATATTCATTTCATACGAATTGTAGGGAATTATAATAACATATATACGTAATATACATAATGAAATCCAAAAAAAGAATTATTTAAAGGCTGTATAATCCTCGAATACATGGTCGTCTCCTTATAAAGAGAAAATGGATAAATAAAAAAATTTTATTTTCCAAGTTATTCATAAACTATTGCTGTATCTAATTTTATATTATTAGTGAACTATTAATTCTACGAATTATTTTGTACATCGCAAAAAAGATCAGTGATAAGAAACCTAATGAATGTTGGGGAAAAGAACAACGGATAAGCAATTAAGTGAATTGGACTTTTACGTGATATATTACAACCCTTCCAACGGAAAGGAGAAATAAGGAATAAAAAAAGTAAATGAAAAGAGAAGGATAAAGGGTGGGAGTGAGGTTCGTGGTTAAACTCCATTAATCGCGAAACTGTAAAGGAACAGAGGATTTTCGAATAAATTTCAATTTAATTATTTAAAATGCATTTAGTGCTCCATACTTGTTCATAGTATAAGAAGAAATGCATAAGTCCTGATGTATAAAAGTATCACAAGATACTCATCCAGAATTTCAATTGTCCTCTCATAGGATTTCTAAAGGTTCAAGCGTATTATGTTGCTGACCAAAAGGTTAAATTCCTAAGTGTCACCCAGGAACTAAGAAAATAAACTAAATTCCCAATTTTTTTTGTAAAGAAGGACATATTTATGACTTGGATTACGAGAAAAAAAAGAACATAATAAATATAATATAATAAACAAAGTACTGAATGTAGTTTTTCTTATTTAAAAATTGAGGCAGACGCAAGAGCGTGTATTGAAAAAATATAAGCATATATGTAAGTATAAAATTTGAAACGAAACATATTCTTTGTTTTTGGAATGTTGGACTCGAGAAGATTTTATGAAATTTTTAATAACCGTGAATATCTTGATATCCTTAGGGGAAGTCTGTTAAAATATTACTTTCAGTTAAAATTGATTTTCCAGAATAATGAAATATTGTAAGCACCATTGAAATAGAGGAGCTTAATTATTAAAACTTCGCCATTCAACTGAAGAATAACCAGCTCTTTTGTCTGAGTATTAATTAATAAATCTTTGGAAGATGGTTTGCAGAAACTAATGAAGACGGATAATAGAAGGTATGATAGTTCTATATTCATTGGTAGTCATAATAACCTTTAAGATTATTTACCTAAATATTATAAGCGTTAATTTACGAAAGTAAATCAAAACTGTTTAAGTCGAAATCTCTTATAATTTTCCAATATGAAAATAACAATAATAAAAAAAAAATTAAATACCCCCCCCCAAAAAAAATGAAATTTGTTAATGGAACATTCGACCATTGGAGTAGAATTGATTTTCCAAAAACAGCTTCTGAGCTTTAGTTTAGTGAATTAGTGTTTGTTTAGTTAAATCAAATCAAAATCAACTAACTGATGTATTTATTGAAACAATGAGCGATTCACAAGAAATAAACAAATGCCATTATAATTTACGGGATTTTATGACATATCCCTTACATATATAATATTTCTTTTCATTAAAAAAATCTGTATTGTTTAAGTACATAGTTTGTTTATATTGAGTTTCATTGTTCTATACTAAATATAACTCTGAGCTTAGAAAGAAAACTTATTAATCAGGAAATATCCACTCCTATTGGTACTATTAAATCATAAGTGATATGTCAAATTTCATAATGAAAATGGGAAAATTTTTGTTTGCCGAGCGTTTAGTCTCAGACACACACATACATATATAAATATTTAATGGTCACCCCTTCGGGTTATAACACAAGAAGGGGATGGTGTATGTGGGTTGGGTAGTGGAGAGTTATTCTTCCATTTGTGCACAGCCACCGTCAAACAATACATTCTAAACGTAGAGTGGAAGGGGGAAATATGTGTATATGGTAAGTGGAGCTTCGTGACAATCTTACAACCCTCGGCCCCCATTTCCGTGTTTTTAGTTATTATTTTTTATTTTTTTTATTATTTTTTTCAAGAGGATTGTGTTGCACAATTAAGTCCACATGTTTCGTGGGCGATTATTCTTATTTTCTTTAGCATAGGGAATTTAATTTTTCTTGCCTGATTTACAACGGTAATGCGGCTAATAGGCGAAGATACAAATTAACAGATTTCCAAGCTAACTACGTTACAATGGTACGTTGGTACCATGATGTGATTTTTGAAAATGTTTACCGGTCGGCACCAATCTTAGTTAGGAAAAAATAATGATATGGTCCATTTTATGTCATATGTAAATGTATACATCTGCTAGCACTAGAAAATATTGATTTATGAGGAAATGGCGTCACAATCCATACTTCCATTTCTTTTCAATAGGAACATGGATGTGAAAATGCCTATGAACTATTTTCAATACTGATAATCCTCGGACAGTCTAGAGCTAGCCTTTGCGATCTTTCACGAAATGTGACTAATCCACCTTATAGGATCAAATTAGTCACTTAGTTCTATTCATGAGCACTTTAAATGAAATATGGAAAATTTTCTTAATTTCTGGAGATCATTATTTTGTAAAAAGATAACGGCATCCGTTGACGCATTTTGATTTGTATTATCAATGTCATAGACAATTCGAATTTTCAAATTAACATTAATTTTTCTCGAGGCATACATACTCCTTGTGATTTAAGAAAGTACATAGTTTGAGCCAGTTATCTCTTATCTTAGATTAAAAGATAAAATAAGCCACCATATCTCTTGATATATATTTTGCAGTGAAAATATATTAAGTTGTTTTTATGAGTGAAGTTCTAAAGAAACTTGTCAAAAGTTACGTCTACGTACCAACAAGGAAATAAAATTTCCTTTAAGGAAATCTGCCAAAAGCTGAGTAGCCTTAATTCTTGTATAAATAAGTAATGGTAATAATATTTAATGAGATTGGCAACTTGAACGATTTGGGCTTAAACTTATGAAATATTTATAGATGAGTAATATTCGGAACAGCGAAAAAATAATCCAAGTCATTAATCACAGTTGCAATTAATCTCCGCCCTCGAATTCCAAAAAAGCAATTAGTCCACATCGGAATAGAATTGATGAGGGGTTACTTCTAAAACAAATGCCACTTCTTAAAAGGGAAAAGTCCGTCGTGCCTTAATTTTGTCAACAAAGTGAATTTTTCTGAATATTATTTTTTTTAAATTGATATTTGAATTTTATAAGAAACACTTTATTTTAGCGTATTTTCTCTTAAGGAAATCAAGCTATTTACAATGATACGATGACGATTCTTTTACTTGGGTTATTCCCCAAACTTACTGCAATGCACAACTTACGTAATTATCCTGCATATATATATATATATTTGAATCATACCGTAGCCAAAAAATGAGGGATTACTTTACCACCACTATCATTATGATTTGAATGTCAAATAGTGGCTCTTAACCAAACGAGAGTTTAATNCTAGATTGACGGAAGGCATAACAAGAAAACTAATTCAAATGTATATTTATAAAAGAATAAACATAAAAAATCTAGTACAATGTACTTCGTTATAATTATATTTTAAAAATAGTTTATCATAGAAAAAAAGCAGAAACCTTGCTGGATTAATTTTCTAAAGTATATGTCTTAGAATAATTCATTGTAAAAATAATGAATTATATCGTAATTTTTACAAAATGTTTTCCATAGTTTCAAAAAGAAAATCTATATCTCACTTATTCTCCTTAAATTTTTATATTCGAATCTCAAACTAATTAGATTCAGAAAGCGATCCTTAATAATTTTATTAAAGAATTGGCCGTAGAAGTTTTGATTTTTGAAATTAATCTTGAAAGTAGGATATTTCGTCTGTTAAATTCAAGGATTATATCCGAAAGTAATTTTCTATAAATGGTTAATCAAAGACTGGACTAATTATTTTAGTTTTAATTATTAAAAGGCTATAAAAGGAATGGTAAAGTTTTGTTTTTCGAACATGCCAGAATTATTGAAGAATGAAAAAGGTAATAAATATTAATTTAGTAGTGGTGTATCATCCCTCGTAAATTTTAAACAATTAATGGGAGGGAATAGAATAAAAAATCTATTTGTCCCGGCCAGGACTCGAACCTGAATCTCTCCGGTATGCCGATAGCATATCGGCCCGGAAAGCAGGAGATCCAGGTTCGAGTAGTGGCTTGGACAGATAGATTTTTAATCCTATTACCTCGCATTTTTTGTTTAAAAAGGTAATGATTATAAGTTTTCTAAAAAATATTTGTCAATTAAACCAAAATAATTGTAAAATAAAAATATAAGGAAAGAGCCTCTGAACAAGTCCAAGGAACCCTAATAAGACTAGCAATGCGATTTTTGGTCTCTATCGAGATACGAGTGCCAGAGACATGGGGTTTCAGGATAAGGTGGTTACTTCTTCCCCCCTCCCCCGCTAAAATTAGTGGTATTAAGGCGGTAGTGTATGTATAAATTTACTTTTGCCGCTTAAATAGTTACTCACGATAAGCCTGGTGAAACTACACCACCGGAGCTCGGTATAAATTCCTCTGGGGTCATTCCATGTCACAGGGACTTCTTGATGAATCTGCAGTCCGGTTAGACTCCTTGCTGAACGCCCAATGTTCGCCCGAGTAAGTTGGAGGTGCCGAGAAACGAGAGGTTCTCTAAAAATGAGTACAGTATGAAGAAATCTTCATAATTGTATTCAACAGATGTAATTCATCCCGTGAGCCAGAGAAGTGTATTTGATGTAGGAGGCCAGAAGAGGGCTGGGTAGATAAGAGAGTTAAGACAACCTTGAATGCAATAGTAAAAGAAAATGACAGGAAAAGTGCTTAGACGTGATAATGCATAATGAGGCCCACATTGAAAGAAATCTGAGGCAAAACGCACACAAAACCTTTCAAGTTTAGATATGATAATGTTGTTTTTAATAATACAACGTTTCAATAATACTAGGTAAGTAAATATATTAAAATAAGCTCGAAAAAATACATGAAATTATTATTATTATTATTATACGTGTAGTTTTATTTTCATTACTGTGCTTTTATTGTGTAGGAATGGAAATATATGCAATATATAAAAAAACTACTAGGCTTTGTTCAAAAATTTTTAAAAAGTCTCTATTCAAATTTACTTCCATGTTCCTGTTATATAGGAATGGAAGTATGGTAGTACCACAAGAAATGTGTATAAGAGAAAACTACAGGACAATGTTCAGAAATGCTTACAAAGTGTTTCTAGACAGATTTACTTCCATGTTAAATTTTTCATGGAATTGTTTTGCTTTTTCATGATAAACAATATTTTATTTTTTCTATGAAGTAGAATATATTAAGGACTAATAATAATAATTATGACTAAAATAGTAAATACCTTATCACAAGTTATTTTAAAACTATGATGTAATATATGACTGTTTCCAAAACAAAACGTCATTGAAAATAGATGAATTATTAGCACAAAATTCTTTATATTGCAATTAGATATTTCTTTGTTGGGGATCGGTCAAGGTAGACACAAAAATACAATTTAAAAAATGTGTATTTTTTAACTATCTGCCAACGCTTCGGCTTACATTGTAAGCTATCCTCAGAGCTATCATGAAGACGAGAGGGATCCCATATTATGAAGAGTCGTGTCACCAGGATCCCATATTCATGACTGATATAATTCATGATTGTTTATATATTACAGTATACATATTTTCTGACGGTGGATAGATTTTATATAGCTCTTTCGATTTAACCTAAGCCATAGCAAGCCTAAGATTTATATATATATATATATATTTATAATATATTCGACAAATATTTTTGTCATAGTGTAAATTTAAGAAGTTCTACGCTTTTAAGTGTTGTGACCCTTAGTTAATTCTTGTACCGAGTGAGCCAATTCCGAAATAGCAGGGGTATTGAGGAGAGATTGGAGGTCGAATAGAAGTCTATCTTGGAATATAATGGGTTCGATTCCCAATCAACCAGACTTCTCGCAAGAGGGCCTTCAGATGTCTCCTATTCTTCTTTTAGTGTTGAAGACGTGACCGAGCTGAAATGGCCTGTTTGGGATGGGTAGTCACACAGGAGATGGGTAAAATAAGCTGATTTCCAAAGTCGGTTGGTTTCATTCATAAAGTGAACAAAAGCAAAAAAAAAAAAAAAAAAATGTCACGCAGGAACTGTGTGAAGTTAAGCAAATTCGGCAACATCGCAGTTGATGAATATTTATTTTGAACTTTCTATCTTTTGTTATCCACAACACTAATAGAGTATATCAATATATTTATTTATATAATAAATTATTATATAATAAACTCCTACAGCAATAAATAATAACTTTTACTGGCACTTAACATCACAGGTAATCATCCCTTATTTTCATCCACTTGCAGACGTTAATATCCAGTTTGCTAGACAATAGTTTTCCTCATAAATTTGTGCCGTGGATAGCGTAATAGTGACATTTATTGATGCCTTTGGATTCATGGTACTACTAACCCAGTCTAGGGTGTACCGTATAAGTCACATTCTCCGACTCCACATTGATAAATCTCCGAAGGTGGGATATTTTGGAAGATACGGGTCTTCCAGCATTGTACTAATTAGCCGTCTGGCTCTCTGTGTGATTCAAAGCAAAAAATAAATAACCTGACCAAAAGAACCCTCGAATAGATTTCCGAGATGGGCAGCCAGTGTGTGTGTTTTGGTCTCCACAGCAGCCATGCACTGAAGGACTAATCTTAAAGTCTAGATTGACGGAAGGCCTCATTAACGTCACGTCAACCAGAACCGTCCTCGCTTTGACACTTCTGAAAAGGGGAGGAGGTCAGTGTAATATCATTGTTACATGAATCATCTGAATTATAATTTAATGTATCTCGCTGTCTTAATAAGTATTTAAAAAAAAAATGTCTTTTAAAAATTTTCACAATATAGTCATGTATTTCCAAAAAAATTACGTTTTGTATTTTCGTTCATAGTGAAACCATAGCATAAAGGAGAGTTCCACGAGTGCCACAGCCTTACCCCCAATTGTTGTCCTGACTTTCAATATGTTCTATTAAATAAATCTGTACAGCCATCAAATATTAGATGTATCCAGGGGTTCCAGTCCAAAGTCCTTTGCACAATCCTTAACACTCCTCCCTACGTATCCAATAAAACCATCTATTTTGACCTGCAAGTACCTTTTATTTCCGAGCTCATCCTCTCCTGGTATGATAAGTTCCATACAAACCTCCAAGGACATCCAAATCCTCTAGTCATCTCCCTGGCATCCCATGTTCATCCCGACCACCCTCCTCTACGCCTCAAGAGGAGGTGGCCAAGGGACGTACTCCAGCCAGTTTAGTTACAATATCAAGGGATTGAATGCACTGACATTTTTCTCCCCCTCTCACTCCCCCCCTTGACTCCCTGTCTAGTCTCCATCTTATCCCAGAATAAGGAGAAAATGGTTGCCGGATAGTCTATCGAGGGTTAACCTGGGTTCCTCTCTGAGGATGTGTTACGTCCCGGGATAGACGAGCAGGGACAACAATGTAACCCATCAAAATTATAATGTATAGAATAATGTACAGAATATTTTTTTAAATAAAGATTTATACATATATATTACTAAAGAAAATCTGTACAACATAAACATTAGACGATTTAATTCAGAAAGGAACACTTAAGATTAAATAAGTATTCTAATTTATATGTCTTAAAAAAATTGAGAAAAAGTAAGAACATTCATTCTATGTTCGAAGACTTAAGAGAATCCTTAGACTCTGCAGACAGAAGCCATTGAAAAATCACCGAACTGTGCTTTCTAAGGAAATTGATAAGACTGTCTATAAGACTATCTATAAAGTGCGAAAATAAATAGAAAATAATCCCCAAGAGGAATATATTCCTGAAGCATTCGTTGTAGAACCAGGATTACGACAGAGGACCACCTCTCGTTTGTGCAAATAAACATAACTTTGGGAAAAGTAGTAAGAGAACGTCTCAAGGCGAAAAGCAAAGTATATATCAGAAGAGTACAAAAAATTCCAGCATATCTTTTTAACGTATCAAATTGCATTGAAAAAAGGAGCCAGATAGCATCTATAAGATTACATGTTTATATATTGGTCTACATGTTAGCTAGGGAAAAATAAATGTGCACTTGGATACCAAAAAGGAAAGAAAGTTTCTCTCAACCAATAACACATAATACACACACCGATATATATGTATGTATATGTGTACATCATTTCGCTAATATTTATAGATTTGTTGGAACTCGCCCTCCCAGGTTTATTTTGTTTATAGACAGCTAATAAAACATTAAAGAAGAGTTATTTTTTAAAAATATATAACTCTTTATTTAAAAAAAATTATTCTGTACATTTTCTATACATTATAATTTTTGATGGGGTACATTGTTGTCCTTGTTCGTCTATCCTGGGACGTAACCCGTCCTCAGAGAGGAGTCCAGGTTAACCCGAGATAAAGAAGAGCTATTAGTAATTAAAAGCTTTGTTGTATTTATCTTATAAATATAGTCTTTGTATTGAAATATGAATAGAGAGATTTCTGTGAAAGAACCTTCTAAAATAATATTAGATAAAATGGAAGGATTTCTTTCAAAACTTTCTTACACTTTCCCCTTCTTTAAACGACTTTAAGGAGTTCTTCAGGTACTCTTTCCCGAGGAGCAAACTCTGAACTTTCTACCATTTAAACCAAAAGGAGATTAAATTTCCTCGAATGAACTTATTCTGCAGGTGAGGTAGTGTGAGTAAAAAAAAAAAGATCTCTTCTCTGTGTAAGCGCTCGCTAGCAGGAATAAAAAGAGACAATACAGCCATTCACATTCAATGTAATGGCCTAGACTATTCATGTGTTTTCTTGTAGATTCCTGTACAAGGACTTTTTTCATTTATCTGGGACAACTGCAACGAATCATAGTGATCTATTGTTCAAAGTCCTTCTTAAGCTAACAACATAATCTACATACACTGAGACTTATCTCATTTTGTTTTAATGACATACAAAATCTGATATGTTAGACAATAAATAATAATAATAATGACGTAATACACGGGGAGAATGGGAGAGATAATGTATTTTATTTATGGATGGCAGAGCGCAAGTGGTGTTTAGGATAGGGTGGTTATCTGAAGGGAGTTTTTTCCTCCTTCCTTCATGATGACTTGTTGCATAGGATTAACAAAAACATAGAACATAACTTTTTATTTTGATAAAACTTAGTCATTGATTGATTTTGCCATTTTCCTTATTTATATAAATATTTTTGTCAGAGCCCAATTTCGAAAACTTCTATTTAGACTTGATTTGTTCCTTGAGTCTTGTATTTGTCACCATTAAAGCAATAGATTCTAGTTGTAAATATAGGACGAGTTTTCATCTAGGTATAAAATCTCACTCAGGGAAATGAGAGATTGAAAGATATTTTATATAAAGAAATATATGAATAAAAAAAAAATTCTTAGATTGATTTTCGTCGGGCAAAGCTAGATTTTTTCTGAATCTACGTTAATATAAGGAAGGATTGGTTGGGGGTTTGTCTTGATATTTGAATAAATAAAAATAATTAGTTAACAGAAAAGTTTTTGTTTCAAACATTTTATCCTAAATTTGAGGTCTTCCTCAGCACAATGGGGTTGATGAAAGAAAGGTTATATAGAGACAAAAGTCAAGACCAAAGAAGTAAGAAACAATTTATAGAATAGAGAATAGAAGTGTGAAATATAGTTTCAAAAAAATGACTGTGAAGGAAAAACTATAGGAATTTTTCTATAATGAGTGAATGCTGTCCCCTCTCTTCCTTATTGGACATTCTGAAGCAAAGTCTTACTTTTACGTTCATTGTTCTCTCCGGCTTTTAGGATCAAATTTTTTTTTTACTCTTTTTAAAGTCAACCTTTAATGGAACATGGTAAATCAGCTTAGTGAAATTAATAATTTATTTCCTATTCAGCCTTTGTGCTTTTTCATTGGATTCGAGCAGCCATAATCTAATCCTGGTGTTCTATATTTCTAATATTTCTTAGCGGAAAAGAGAGGTTTTTAAGTTCGGCCCTTATATCTCATTTTGTGAAAGTTGAAGTTGTTTCTAGAGCTGTAAAATTCGTTCTGTCATTGTCTGGATGAGAAAAGCAATTCCGTTAAAACACAATTCTTTAAGAAACTGTTTCAGCGGGGGAAAAGCGAAGGCTGGAGGCAAAGGAAGGACAATTTCCTGTGAGCCTTCGACACTTTTGATGGATGTGCATTGTGAGTGGTGCCTACAGAAATGTACGTCCTACAGGAAATTAAGGTCGGTGGAGGGGATGACGCTCTCGGCAAGTAGATCACTTGTGAGGCTTCCCACTTGAGAGGAGTCTTCTTCTTCTTCTGAAAGAGAGCGAGCGTATAACAACTTCCACGCGTGAAGTTTATCTCCAAAGTACTTTCCCACAAAGAGCTAATGGGGGGGGGGGGCAGGCTAGCTCAGGGGATCCGTACGGGTCTCGCAATCCTGAAGTTGGGGGTTCAAATCTCGCCGAGGTCAATCTTTTATTTAGAAATGTAAGCTTGTCCTGAGCCATGGTTGTTTAGAATACGTTGGCAACCTACAGATAGCCCCTCCCTCTATTATCCTAAGAGATTGAAAGGGAGACTAACTAACACTTTAAATGAATAAAAACAAAAAAAAACTAGTCGGCGAAGGAATAAGCCGGAAGAATGTTGGAAGGTAATAAAAGAGATTAATAAAACCAGACTGAACGAAAATCACACAAAGTAAGACAATTTGAGTAGGCTTTCAATTTGAGACAGTTCCCTCACGCAGCAGCTGCGTAAAATAAGTTAATTTTCTGACAAACAGTATATAGGTAGACACTTTGTGAGTAAATGACTGGTTTTCTCTTGAAAAACGGAATGGAAATTAAAGGAAATAAAGGTAAATAAGGGAGAGGAGGTCGGGGGTTGTTCGAAATGACTAATGCTAGTGCACTTCTAAATTCCACGGGCCTTACGAAGATGCTTAAATTACAAAAAAAAAAAAAAAAAACATATGAGAAACTTTAAATTGGTAGTACATCCACTGTTTTAGATTAATGACTTCAAATATTTTTGATTTTTTTGCCGGTCTCAATATTAACCTTTAAACATTAAATTTTTTAGCTGATAGGTTGCTTGAAAAGCTAAGTATTAAATAGATTATTGACGNTGAGAGGGAATAGAAAATAAAAAAAAAATAAAAAACTATCTGTCCCAGTCATTTGGCTGGGACAGATAGTTTTTTATTTTCTATTCCCTCTTAATAATTGTTTATTAATTATTCTTATTTTGCCAAGCACTGTAACTGTTGTTTTTTAGCTTTGCAATTATTCATATTCACAGAGCGGCGAGTAATCTACTCGAGTAGTTAGAATTACTATTGACTGAACTAGACAAACTTTATGCGTGGAAGAAAATATGCTGTGGCAATTAAAATTAAGTGAGTTAGCACTCTTAATTGTGCATTTCTTAAGGAAACAAAGTTCTTACAATAGAAAAAATGCTATAAAAATTATAAAATACACTACGTAATATATTATTAAAGATAATGACAAATATAAATTTGAACTCAAATATACATGGAATTCAGTTATGTATTTAATACATGTTAAAGACCCTCCCTTTCTCACGACTGAGTTTAGCCATTAACGAATTCCAAACATCCAATTTGTAAAAAAAAAAAACTCAAATACTGAATTGGTTTCATTATTACACACACATACATATATATTATATATATATACCTATATAGAAATAAAATCGCAGAATACAGGAGGTCTTCTCAAACTTTTGAGCGCCCAAGAGAATTTGAAAAGATTTAAAAAAATAATTCTTCTTTATCTGTTCTATATTGAAGATAATAGTGCTTTTGAAATTTGTAGTGTTGGTGCACACTTGTCTTATTTTAGGCCTGTTCTATCTTTGCCAATTTAAATATTTTATATCTTGAGATGATACATATGATATATTTTAATGACTAAATTAAGTAAAATAAGATTTATGCAATTTCAAGTTTTATGAAACTTCATATATTGTTAAGTAGATAATTTGAGACCATCAAAACTGTGAATTTAATATAATTAACTCTAAAGTTAATTTGGATGTAATTTAATGACGAATCAAGTATTATTATTCAATCTGTAATGAAATTACCATATTGATATTGTAATAAAGGATATTATTATAATACTTCATAAAACAACGCTTTTGTTGTTCAATTTGCTTGAAAAAATAAGAATTCAAAATCTATTTTTCAAATAAAATCAGGTAAAATATTTATGTATGTCAGAAATAAAATATACCTTAATATACAATCTTGTGACATCTCGCATTAAATATCTATTATTTGAATTTTCAGAGAATTTTTCATAGACTTTTACTTTCACTTTTCTTTTTATAATCTCACGTGTAAAATTCTAAAAGTTAACAGCTGATGTGTAGGATGCCTTAATAAAATTATCATGTTTTTTTTTTTTTGGAATTTAAGCATCTTCGTGAGGCCCGCGGAATTTAGAAGTGCACTAGCATTCGTCATTTCGAACAACCCCCGACCTCCTCTCCCTTATTTATCTTTATTTCCTTTAATTTCCATTTCGTTTTTTAAGAGAAAATCAGTCATTCACTCCCAAAGTGTCTACCTATATGCTGTTTGTCAGAACATTTACTTACTTTACACAGCTGCTGCGTGATAGAACTGTCTCAAATTGAGAGCCTACTCAAATTGTCTTACTTTGGGTAATTTCCGTTCAGTCAGGTGTGTTTATTACTCTTATTTTATTTCCTACTAACATTCTTCCGACTTATTCCTCTATGGGATTACTTCACTACAATTATCATCATGATTTGGATTTTACATAAAAACATTAAAAATCATAAACATTTGAAAATAAAATTTTAAAGCTGTTCTACGAATTATTTCATAACTGAAACAAATGAAGTCATTAATATTATTAATAGTTGTTATCCTCTAAAAAGTAGTTATACATCTAACAGCTTGAAATTAAAAAAACCTAGATACCGAATGTAATTCTCTTTTTTTTTTAAATTATGTCCATTCACTGAACTTGAAGTTACACACATAAATAATATATAAAAAAAAAAAGATATTATAAATTCCTCTGGACTCCCACTTTTAAAACCATACATTACATTTAAGATAGAAACCGTCTTGACATTTGTAGAGTTTGATCTCACTTCTTATTGGACAATGTGACTTGAAAAAATCACACCTGAATGATTCAGAAATATAAGAGGAATTAACCTTGCAGTTTGTATTCTAGTGAGAGGTTTTGGTCAATATAGAACGATGGAAAAGGAGGGGGGGGGGGGGTTAGAGGTATAAAAAATTTTATAATCGTAACATTTTTGTTATTATTTGACTAATAAAAAAGGTTTACAGGGCTTAATAAGTGTAAAATATAATTTAATAATGTTTGTTTTCAATGAAGTTATTATGAAGAATGTTTTTAAGGAAAAAATGAACGCATATAACTGCGTTACTCCCTCTCTTTCTTTCCGAACATTCTAGAGCAAATCATGAGTCATAATATTAACGCTAGTAGCGGTGTAGCCAGTGATCAGTACGCACCTGTTTATAGCGCTCCGTCTTTCCAACTATAATATACGAGTTGTGGGAAGAACTGAGATCTCAAACTCTACATACATTTGTAGTGAAGTGTCAGTGACATGTGAGTGCAGTTTCAGCTCGAATCGTCGCGAGGATCACATCTAAACAGTGAGTAAAGCGAACTATTTTTGTAGCCGTTATCCTTAGCACTGGGGTCGACAGGGGAAGACCTGTCCGGCCCCCACCTCGCCGCGCTAAGCTCTCATAGTCTCCCTTATCTCTCTGCCTGTAGAGTAGGAGCCTCCGTTC
>KZ807363.1:93761-106586 GCA_000696205.2 Oncopeltus fasciatus | reverse complement strand
GAGAGAGAGAGAGAAAAAGAGAGTGAGAGCCTTAGGGGAAAATAATTTAATATCTACATATTCCCCATTGTGAAAATGAGACCATTTTATGCGACATCTTAAATTAATTTATTCGGCATTATTATATATGAAAATGTTAATAAAATTATATATGACACAGAGGAAATATGCTTAATATATGCTGCTGGAATTCTACGTACATTGTGCATGTGAACTAGACATTTTGAGGTTTTGGGTGAGGCACATGATCGAAATGTCATAATCAGTTACTTAATTTTCCTATATGTGCCTGTAAAGACAAGTTTTCAAAATACAGATACTGTTATAGATATATATTGCTAATGTTATCAACAATTTTGCTTTACTTGGTGTTAGATGGAAATTACATTATGTGGTAAGGAATAGTGCATTTTTTTTTGTTGTGTTTTTAGTGCAGTTATACAACGATAAGTGGATTCCTTTGTGAAATATCTTCAATAACCTGATTCCATGTGTGCGTTATCCTGTAGACAAAAATAAAAAGTCATTATAATGTTAAATATTTGTAAAATGATTGTAACTAATAAACCGTAAAAAATTTATATTAAAATTTAGTTAAATAATTTTATTTAATTGAAGCAAAGTAAAAAAAATTTATTGCAATATTGCAATAAACTCTATATTTTACCGTTCCTTTTTTTTCCTCTGAAGCTGAGAATCGTCCAAGAAATTAATTTATTATCTTACTTTATTTTGTTTTAGCTCAATAAAGATTTATAAATTTGTGTATAACAAAGTTAAGCATACTTATATAGGGACATGGAAATAAAGCTAACTCGAAACACTTTGTAAGCATTTCTGAACAATGCCTAGTAGTTTTCTCATATAACCATTTCTCGTGGTATTACCATACTTCCATTCCAATATATCGGGAACATGGAAGTAAAACTGTCTAGAAACACTTTTTAGGCATTTCTGAACAGTGTCCAGTAGTTTTCACATATTCACATTTCTCGTGTTATTACCACACTTCCATTCATATATAACAAGAACATGGAAGTAAATCTGTAGACACTTTGTAACCATTTCTGAACAATGTCCAGTAGTTTTCTCGCATACACATTTCTCGTGGTTTACCAAACTTCCATTCCTACATAATAGGAACATGGAATTAAAACTGTCTAGAAACACTTTGTAAGCATTTCTGAACAATGCCTAGCAGTTTTCTCATATAACCATTTCTCGTGGTATTACCATACTTCCATTCCAATATATCGGGAACATGGAAGTAAAGCTGTCTAGAAACACTTTTTAGGCATTTCTGAACAGTGTCCAGTAGTTTTCACATATTCACATTTCTCGTGGTATTACCACACTTCCATTCCTATATAACAAGAACATGGAAGTAAATCTGTAGACACTTTGTAACCATTTCTGAACAATGTCCAGTAGTTTTCTCGCATACACATTTCTCGTGATATTACCATACTTCCATTCCTACATAATAGGAACATGTAAGTAAAACTGTCTAGAAACACTTTCTAAGCATTTCTGAACAGTGTCCAGTAGTTTTCACATATTCACATTTCTCGTGGTATTACCACACTTACATTCATATATAACAAGAACATGGAAGTAAATCTGTAGACACTTTGTAAGCATTTCTGAACAATGTCCAGTAGTTTTCTCGCATACACATTTCTCGTGGTTTACCAAACTTCCATTCCTACATAATAGGAACATGTAAGTAAAACTGTCTAGAAACACTTTGTAAGCATTTCTGAACAATGTCCAGTAGTTTTCTCAAACACTCCTGTTTTGCGGTATAAGCATTTTCCCAATACAAAGTAAGAACTGTAAGAAAATAACACCTTCTGAAGACGTTCCAGCTACGTGCCTTCCTCGGCCGGTACTATCCCCTGGAAGACCCTACGATTCCACTCTCCCTTGAAATGACCTCTGCCAGCCATCTTATCGATGCGATTCTGTGACGTGCTACCTGCCTCAAGCAGAAAGATCTTTCCCAATGATTTCCAGTACAGATCGTGATGCGGCAAGCTGGTGTCGTCCATACTACATATACGTAGGGTATAAGAACCTCAATCATCACCTTCAAGATCTCGCCATTGCCCTTCTGATATCACATTCGATTCTATGCCCCCTCTTTTGTCTGAGAGATACAATACAATACATTGGATGGAACATCTTGTTTATCTTTATTATAGGTATGTGTTTATTTTTTCATTTCCACAGATTTCCGATTCAAACTCTAACAGATTTAACATTAAATAAGCTAAAATATGGTCCATTATAAATAATAATGTACGCGCTCTAACGTCTGTAAGTTTTAAATTAAAAAATTCTAATTTGGTATTTAAATTTTGTTTATGCAAAACCGTGTAATTAGTTCCTCAAAGGCTAAAACTGGTTGAGCAGGTGGGGGTTTAGAGACAAATTTAAAATTTAAATGTTATTATCTTCATTAATATTAGTGCTACGAAGAAAAAAAGCTATAAAATAAAATTGGTATAAAATGTTTAAAAAAAAAATATTACATTTCGTGACGTTTATTAAAGCAACTAATTTTATGAGGCATATTTAAGAATGTAACTTCAAGTATTAAGCGAGCCCTCTTATTTTGTAATATATATTAACCAAATTATATGTTTAGGATTTTTATTTATGAGCCTTGAAGACATTAATTTTTGGTTGAAATCGGATGAAGATAAATGGGGCTTAGAAAAAGAACGAGGGAGGTTTCTTTCTTTGCTCTGCAATACGTCTGAGGAATAATAATACATTTTACATACAAATACATTTTTTTTCGTAACACCACAATGGAATTAATTAATATTTACGTATGCATTATTTATCCTGCAGTGGACTTCTGGAGTGCAGAAAAAAGTTAAAACCCATTGGATTAATGTAAAATACTCTGTAGTCAAAGGCTTTAACATGACCATTTAAAAAAGCCATAGTGGCAGAAAACAAATTAATTAATCTCTTTGTAGTAACCCTGGTTGTTGAAGTAGCCGAGATTTCTATCTTTTAATTGGCCATCTTAAAAGCTTTAATGGAATTCTAGTTAGCTGGGACCATTCCATGCAAAGTGGATTGGTTTTTGCTCCAGTAAAAGATCTCATTAAGATAATTTCTTCTGTGATACGAAATTTATCATTTCCATTTATGATGGTACACAGATCATGATGCAAAAAGAGAATGATTCAATCTGATTCAAGTTTAATTTGATTTGAAAGAAATTAAGTAATATAAGAGCTCATGATTTTATAGACATATTTTATAAATTTGTTTTCTGAATCCCCTACCTGTTTGAGCTCCCAACTACAAGAAGTCCTCATGAATAATGAAATAGTAATAGGAAGGAGGTTCAACATATTGGAAAAGAACCTATCACTAATGTAGGTGGGACACTATATAGTCAATTTGTCATTAATGTTGGTTTGATACTCTTGTATGTCATTTTTGGAGAGGGTTCTGAAATATAAATTGTTAGACAATTATTCCTTTGTTGATTGAATTTTTCCGTTCTTCGTTCCTTAGTTTCGTTCTTCACAAGTGTGGAACATACTCATATATATTATATTTATACGTATAAATATAGTTACTATTCTTGGAATCTGATGTATCCCATATTATAATAATTGGGAAAACAATAATTAAATCTTAAATCAATAATTAATCAATTTCATGTTGTCCATTCCGTTAAATTATATTAATTCAGCTAAACAGTGGAGCTATTCTAGAATAAACTTTAAGATATTTTTTTTTTGAAAATGGTTCCCTCTTCTTGATATGATTGTGCCCACACAAACACCGGGAATCGAACCCGAAGCGCCAGGATTGTGAGATCCAAATGAATTTCCTCCGTTAACTGGAGCTTTACTGAAATCCTTCTGTCAAAACTCTGTAGCTTCCCTTGTACTTATTGATGTTTCGATTGAAAATTTTTTTTTGTCTTTGAAATTCACTAATTTCTCATATTTCCTGAGTTCGGCACTAGCCGTTCTCTCCCTTATGTCAATGCCACTCACAACCATTGAACAAAATTCTGAGCAATTACAAATTTTATACTTACTTACAGAATGTAACAACCTAATAAATTAATTTTAAAACAATTTCTCATATATATATATATATATATATAATCGAAATATTCTACTCTCCAGCAGCTATTTTGTGTAAATTTTATTGTTACTTAGCGTTAATTTTATCATATTTATCCTACATTTTAATATGTCGATATCGATTTAAGGAAATGGACACCAATAATTTTTTCGTATAAATCTATTTGATTAAAATCTTACTTGTTGTCCAAGTTTCTCAGTAGAGACCATATCTTGGTATCACGACAGCTTTCACTGAAAAAAAAAAGGATATTAAAAGTAATATATTAAATTTAAAGAGTATATATCATTTAAGCCAATAAAAATAAATAAGGACTTGTGCAAATAAAAGAAAGAAAAGAGAAGTACTTGCTGATGAATCCATAAATAATTTATAAATAAATATTATCAAAGTTGGAGAAAATTAAGTTTTAAGACAAGCACAATTAATATTTCAATGAAATATTGGTAAGTGTAAATAACGCCAATAAATAATCGCTTCCCCATGATTATAATCAAATAAGTGTGGGATTTGTTTGAAATGTCGTCGTCGGTTCACTGCTGCACTTGTTTTTTATTTCGCAGCAGCTGAATTAATATCTAGCTTAGAACAATAAAACATAACATAGATTTGTTTATTGATAAAGTATGTATTATATAAGCGTTGGAATTATATGACTTCCAAGTTCTACTTTAAAAAGTTTATACACAAATATTCATCAACAACTAATGTACTGACAACTTCGTTATTTTATTTGTTGCCTAGAGAGTAAATTATAATTTCTTTTGATTTGTGTAACGTAAATTATTTATTTTTTCTTTGAAAGTAATTTTTAGTAATTATTCATGAACAAATCGATTAATTTTTGCATCGAAAAGACGATAATCTTTGTCATTTACTGAAAAATAATTTTATTGTTATTTAAAAGCATTTAAATACAGGATTTATTACATATATCTAGAAAAAATGTTAGCTTAATGTAATTGTATATTATATATCTACTACTCATCTTGAGAACTTTCAGCCTTCAGGGCTTTGAGAAACCGACTAAAAGTAGAGCGAACAAGGACATACATTTTTGCATTCCATAGTATTGCCCTAGATCAGAATGAATGCAATCAAGAAATAAGTTGTTATTTCTTCTTTATCAAGATTGAATGTGTTATTCATTCATATTTTCGACGTGAAACGAAAAGACTAATAAATAAAATAAATAATTATTTGTGTTTAAGTGACATACATAATAATGTCCGTCGCGCAGAAGATGCGCTAAGGAGGATTGCTAAGGAGGATGCTAAGGGACTGCTAAGGTTGCTAAGGGACTGCTAAGGAGGATTGCTAAGGACTGCTAAGGAGGAGTGCTAAGGGACTGCTAATGGACTGCTAAGGAGGATGCTAAGGGACTGCTAAGGGGGACTGCTAAGGGACTGCTAATGGACTGCTAAGGAGGACTGCTAAGGTTGCTAAGGGAGTGCTAAGGGGCTGCCAAGGGACTGCTAAGGAGGAGTGCTAAGGGACTGCTAAGGGGTTGCTAAGGGACTGCTAAAGGGGCTGCTAAGGGACTGTTAAGGAGGAGTGCTAAGGGACTGCTAAGGAGGAGTGCTAAGGGACTGCTAAGGGGCTGCCAAGGGACAGCTAAGGAGGACTGCTAAGGGACTGCTAAGGACTGCTAAGGGGCTGCTAAAGGGGCTGCTAAGGGACTGTTAAGGGACTGCTAAGGACTGCTAAGGTTAACACATATTACCTATGTTCTATGAAAGATGGATATAGATCATGGTAAATTTATAAATTTAATTTTCAAGCTGAAAAGAACAATGACTGAACAAGTAAAAAGGGGTCCACTAGAATTTGCTCAAACGAGAACGGAGGGAATAGTTGAAGATGAGTTCATTCATCGTAGTAGCATTTTTCGGAAAAATGTAATAGTTGATAAACATTATAATAAAATAAAAAAAATTTGAGTAAAAAAAAATGTAACTCAAATAACAACGAAGATTAACAATTTAAATTTTGGTCTTTCTTAGAGCCTCTATCCATCCCCTCGTTGGATTTCAACTATCAATCAATAATTTTAAGGATTTTAAATGAATAGCCGAAATACCTTTACTATTTTTTTTATATAGTAATGGAATTTAGACTATTCATTTTGGTTATTAGCTTATTTAATAATAATAGAGCCTAAATTATTATTTAGGTTATAAATTTTGGCTATTAGACTTTATATATATATATATATATATATATATATATATATATATATATATATATATATATATATATATATATATATATATATATATATATATATATATATATATATATATATATATATATATATATATATANAAGACTATACCTAAGAAGTATATGTTATAAAATAAGAGATATAAGAAGTATATGTTATAAAAGAAAGAGAAGCGCTAACATGGACAACTACATAATATGCTTATAATTCTTCTCATTCTCACAGAAGAAATGGATAAATCCCTAAATATGAGACGTAAGACCATGAATTATTCAAAACGGGAATGATGCAGCCAAGAAAATACTCCCTACAATATTACACAGGTAATCCAAAAGATAAGTGGAAATGTTAGAGATTAGGAGACACAGAAAGCGAACGTGCAAATTGTCTTAAGCAAAAAAAAAATGAGTGAGTGTATTTGCGTACTTGAGAGGGAGAGGGAGAGAGAGAGGGAGAGAGAGTGATAGTGGGAGAGGGGGAGAGTGAGAGGGAGTAAGAGAGAGAGAGAGATAGAGAGAGAGAGAGAGAGAGAGAGAGAGAGAGCGAGAGCGGGGAGAGAGTGAAGAGAGGGAGGGAGGGAGAGAGAGAGCAAGAGAGAAAGTGTACTCGTGTACTCGTAGAGGTAGTGTGGAGACAGTTAGTGTGCTACCATTAATACGTACAATACATGGTGCTCTAGTAGTTGTGTACACACACATGCTGACAGACATATATGAGGCGATCATTTGCCGATAGCAATTCTCCTAAAGGCGAGATTCCCCCGCGTGCAGCTGCAGCGCAACAAGCGAGGATGCTGCCCACGTCCATCTGGAATGCCCGGAATACGATGGAGCGCGCCTAAAAGCCTTTCGGACCAAAAAGAACTATAGCCCTACTCCCAANATACATTTATATTTATGTATATATATGTAATATAACGCAAGATTTGAATTAAAAAGAAAACACAGTTTTTAGTATTTTTATTGTTATTTTTTATTGAATCATAAAGAACTTAGAATGGGCTTATTTATGGATTAACACATCAAGTAAATGGTCTCCACGGCTTTGAATGCAGATTCGCATGGGTTTGTCGAAGTTTTCCATGACCATTTTGCATTATTGCATTTCATTTCTTCTTTTAATGCACGAGTGATTTTTGGCTCGTGGACATGACCGAAAAACAACCCCATAAGAAGAAATCAAATTGTCTAAAATCACACGATCTAGGGGGCTAATACTGATCGCCGAAACGAGAGAGTACACGACCTGGACATAAATAAACCTATCCTATGTACTTTAAGTTTCAATAAAAAAAATTATAATAAAAATACTGAAAAGCTTTATTTTCTATTAAAATCAAAACTTACGTTAATTTTGGGACACCCTACATGTAAGTAAATTTTAATGCACCATATTTTTAACTTCTCCTATCAGAGTTGAATCGGTGAAGATCCATTAAATTTTCTAAAAGCAGAAAAATTAAATTTTTCTAAAATAACAGAGATTGCTAAAAGTTCATTGTTGTTAATGGATACAATTAAATGGAATAATCTATTTAGTTTTGCGATGAAAGCGGCTTTGATCAAAAAGTGACAACATAATGTATTTTTGTATTCAGTTATTTTATTTAATACCTCTACCGCTAAGGCAGAGTCCACGTTGCAGGAGATTGCCCGAGGTGAGGAGTGCCTGAATTCCCCAGATGGAATTTGTCTAACCTCATTCTTGTGCAAAACGTCTTCGCCCCCTTGTCGCCCCTCAATTCCCCCGCCGGGAACGAGGAACTGTCTCCATCAACCTCTTTTTGTGGACGAGCGAACCTGACAAGGAGCTGTTCCTTCATTACGGTAAGTGTCAAGTTGAAATTGATCACCTTAAAAACAAGACTGAGTGTATGTCCGAGGTAAAGCAGACAAGCAGTCTTCTTTATTTGGGACAATCTCATTTTCTTGAACTTTAAAAAAAAAAAAGAAAAATATTTCTTTTAATTCCATCTAATGTTATATTATATATTAGCAGTTATCTTTCGGTGGATTAGTTATCACTGAAAGCTCAAATAAGTTTTAAGATTGTATTTCCCTAGGAATAATGTCACATAGTCAATAAAATATATGGCTACACAGAGGATCCTACAAAATGTTAATGTCCAACTCCGGACAAAAATATTAACTCTTCGTAGTTCTGTACGAATTTCGAAAGTACTTGGCTACATAAATGAATTTTAAGACTCTTTAAATTTCATTATAAAACTAAATTACTGAAGTTATGTATATTTCTTCATTTTTGAAATGTTCCCTATCGTCCTCGTTATGACCCTTAAAATGTAAGTCTAAACTAAATGCACATTTCGAAAAAAAATAGTGTTTTTTTTTAATAAACTCTTTGAGTTTTTGACCCAATTATCAATTAAATAGTTTTTAATAAAATTGTCCGTCACGCAGGACCTCCGTAAACTAAGCCGATTTTTACCATGTTTCATTATAGATGACGAATTATATCTTGTAAGAAGGACAGAGCTATGAGCGAAAAATAAAAGATCTTAAAATTTGCCTCTATAGTAACCGGGAAGGAAGTCTTTTGACATATGTTTATTATTCGTAAATATCTTATGTACTGAATATTTTATTAGAAAATGAAATTTTACAACTTTCAAGCTTTAAAATATTTTTCAAAATTTAATTAAAATGAAGATACCACGATTATAAATTTTGATATTAATGAGAAATGAATTCAATAAATTTATTCATAAGAAGCTTAAATACCATATTCGGTCTCCATACTTAAAAAAAAAAGAGGTCCCATCAAACAATCGGAATTTCCTTCTTACGTATTTTTAAAAATATGTCCTTTTTGAATAACACTAAATCATTTGAATGTAATATAGTTACATTTTGCACTTATTTTGTATTATACATTTTTTCATAACTCTAATAGTAACGCTGTTATTGTAATTTTATATTTCGGCCAAAACCTCAATTCATCTTTAACGATTTCAGCCTTTGACAAACTCATCTAATCGTTTACAAAATAATGCTTAAATAACAAATTTTGTTTCAATATTTTAAGAATTGCGAATGACTCAGAGCTGCTGACGAGCCGCTTATATGACTGTATAGAATTTTCTAGAAAGGTCCAGAAGAATCGAGAAGTTTTTCTGAGAATATACGATTTCCTCTAATTAGTGGAGTGGGGCCACCAGCTCCAGATGACCCCACTCCACTAATTAGAGGAAATCGTATTTTCTCAGAAAAACTTCTCGATTCTTCTAGGCCTTCCTTCAAGTAGCCTCTTTCCCACGGAAGCGGTCCTCTCATTACCTGTCACCTCAGTCTATAACAATAATTAAACAAACCATATGTTGAGCTTCTCCAATGCAAGATCGGCAAAGATCTATCCATGAGTATCGGTCCCGTTACGTCATCATTCCAGTGTTAATAGCTCGATTTTCCCGTGGGAAATCTTCCCAAATGCCTATCACATAGGATTTTTGTAACCGAAACAGCTTTCGTATATTTCATTAAACGTAAATATAGAGAAGAGAAAAATATCAATCCTCTATTGGTTCTAAATAGAACAATAACGGTAACATTTTATATAATAGATGCTGGCTCTAGAGTTGCCATAATTAGTGAGGTGCTGAATGTATAATAATGAATGCATAAGCCTCTCTATCTAATAACTAATACAAAAATAATTCTTAGATCAAATAGAGAAAGACTGATAGATGGGCTAAAAAGTTTATTGTTCTCAGATGAGAATAGACATTTTCGAGGGAATACTGGGGGGGGGGGAGGTAGGTGGGATACAGTGGTATGTGGCTGGCATAGAGCCCGCATGCCTTGTCATCCGCGATATGTGAGCTTATCATTTAGGTCACCCATGGTAAATACCAAGGGATAGGACACTCTAGACTGTATAACCAGCATTGCAAAGAGGAATAGGGCGAAAACTGCAGTTTTTCATTAAGAAAATAGGGTAATTATTGCGATTTATGCTTAGGTAATTTATTTTTATTTTGACAAAAACTGCTACCGATGATGGACACAGATTGAGGATGTCGTCAAATATGTAAGAACTGGATTATTTTACTAGACTAGATTGCTGCCCAGTATGTAAGATATCTCAATGAATGTATAAGAAGGAAACTTAAGTAAACAAATATTCTTTGTGGATCTCTCTGACATTACATGCTCTTTCTAAAAATAAGGGATCTAGAGATAAGAGAGACTTCTTCTTTCTCGTGGGTTAGGCTCTTGCTAGTGTGTCAGGAATTTAATAAGTTTTCTAGCTCGTCCCGGTGGTGCAATGGATAGCATGCTGGCCCGGAAAGCAGGTGATCCAGGTTCGAGTCCTGGCTGGGACAGATAGATTTTTTGTTCTATTCGCATTAATTGATCAAGAGATAAGGTTTTTTTCTTTTTTTTTCTGGTAGTGCTTTATCTAAAACGTAGGATTCCTCAAAGTACCTTGGTAGACGAGACACAGAATTTGTATCCTTTGAAGAAAAATAAGAAAAGTGGAGAAGCACTGTTTATTCTACTATCTTGGCAAGGATACAGCATCATCTGTAGAATCATCTTCTGGGCAGGACATCCGTCAAAATGAGATATCTTTAAAGGATTGTGCAGGAAGAAGAGAGCCCAAGAGTCTCCACCGTCTTAATCCAGAACAAATTATGTCCCTTGTCAGTCAAATTTATAGCCTGGAAAAATGTCAAAGAATAAACGACACCATCTGATATCAAAGGGCAATACAAATTCTTACTTTAAATGTATATTGGATGTCTACAAAATGCAAAATATAAGTACACTTTAGTCAAATTGTCCCCTAAAGTTGTTTGTTTCTGCAGTGTTCATTTTTTCTTATTTTTGTTTTATATACTCCTTCATTAATATTTATATTAAGGCTTTTATATATCAATAATAAATATATTAGTTTTTTTTGGTGATTTATATATAAACATTATATGAATGAATAACGTATGTATAAAGAAATAATCAGGAATTGTTAGTATGGCGCACTTCATTTCTGTTTTGCAGGATCCATATAATTCCGATGAAAAAGAAGAAACAGGGATGTCATATTAATAACTGGACCAGAAAGTAAAGGTCAATTGTATGTAAGAAAATTTGTCAAATACAAATTTGTATTATAAATTGATCAATATAATGTCCAAAGTAAATAAATTAATATTCACAGTATAAGTTAGATTCAAATAAAAATTACCTTGGAGATTATATAATGATCTGAGAATCTTAGGATTTCCATTAACTTTTTTTTCCTCTCTGAATAAACTTTTGCCTTGAAGGATAAAATGGAATTCCTTTCACTTCGGAAAAAAAAAAAAAAGATAAAAAAAGACCTCCAAAGGAATCAATTTTATGAAACTCCATTATATTCAATGCTCACAATTTATAGATTGATTGATATTGTTTTTATGTAAGATGTTAATTATAGCTTAAATGTCAGTTAAATAAATTGTTGAGAACTTTATATATATATATATATATTTCNTATATATATATATTAATATTTCTAATATATCGCTGTTCTATCAGAATCAGAATGAATGAAAAGGGGCATTCTTGTATGAAATATTTGTACTATTAAATTAAGAGATGATCTTTATCTTTAAAGAGATTCAAAACAATTTGTGAGTAATTTATCGTCTTCAAAGAATTTTATTTATTTTAATAGTAATTTATTGTTTGATCAAGAAACGGTATATAAATATTTTTATAACCGTCTTCTTGTTGTCTTAATTTTGATTTGATTTCTCTTCTGTGGCAGTTCAGAAGGCCTGAAGCGAAATAGCTTTTAAACACAAATTCGGTCCAGAACTGAAAAATACAGTTTCCAAATCGCAAATAAACATTTTGTTCTCACAAATGAATCTGACTATAAAAAATATTATTCGTAAGAGAAAACAATTTCGAATTTGAAAATTTTTCAGTGTCATCGCCCTATGACCTCTTTTCCCTCCCAGCATCTTTGACCTGTTTTAGGATTAGAAAAATCATCAAAGGTTTACAGAAATTAAGATTGAATGCAAAAATCGCTCCTTTTATTTTGAAAATTATATACACTAGAGCCCATACTGTGTATATTTATGCAAACAGTAGGAGGATATATAAAAGTGAGAGTTAATTTCTGTTTGTTACAAACAAAAAGCGTTCCCCCCAAAATTCAATATTTTTTGAGCATTCTATATTTTTATTATTACTCCTATTTATTTATTTTATTTTGTTTTTACGTTGATTGGTTTTTTTAAATATAATTTTGAAGAGAATATTTTTTTTACTCCTAATTAGAACAGACGAAGATTTAAAAATATTTTTTTAAAAATTAGCTTCAAAAGTTACTTGAAATCTTTATGTTACCCCCCAAATTCAATATTCTTCGAGCATTCTATATTTTTATTATTATTCCTATTTATTTATTTTATTTTGCATCCGCAATGTAATATATATTTGCTCAATTTTTTTTTTTTTTTTTAT
>KZ807363.1:56227-93683 GCA_000696205.2 Oncopeltus fasciatus | reverse complement strand
TTTCCCCCCCCCCCCCAAATTCAATATTCTTTGAGCATCTATATTTTTATTGTTACTCCTGTTTATTTATTTTATTCTGTTTTTATATTGGTTAGTTTTTTTATATATAATTTTGAAGAGAATATATTTTTTTTTTCCTAATTAGAACAGGCGAAGATTTAAAATTTTTTTTTTTTAAATTAGCTTCATAAATTACTTGAAATCTTTATACAAAGGATGTAAAAATAATTAATTAAACTTATAATTTATAAAATATATCACGTATATTTATTTTTCCCGACATTATCAGCATTTTACTTGGAAGTCGGGTTAAAAATAGATTATTAATTATACATTAAAATACACTATTTATTTTATTAGCTATTTTTATTTACCTGAAATTATTAAAATTAAACTACCTCGGCTTGGAAAGAGAGCCTGTCTTTGATTGGTGATTTTGTAAACTGGGGCTGAAGGAGAGAGAAAAACTCTCCAGGTGAATGGAAGGGCTCTGAGGGTGGCTCACAAAGGGTAGCAGGCCGGACTGTTGTGTGGAGAACCCACCCTTCTGCTAATTATCATTGCAAACCAACCCTCTACAAACAGATTGTCTACTCGTCTGAGAGGATGAAGAACCCTCCTTCCTTTGTCCGAGTCAGAGCTAACTAATGTTACAGCTACATCAAACCCCTAAATTCACAAATTACCTGGAATATAATTCACTAATAAATATAAATGTAATAATGAAGTATCCATTAATTATTTATATTCAGGATTTTTATATCCCAATAGAATATTTTTACTTATATTTTGACTCGTAAAAACGATAAGGCATATGGATTAAGGTGAAGTGGAAGCTTGTGGAAAAGTGTGAAGCGGGTAGAGATAAGGTCTTGGACGCGAGGAATATTAAAGTCTTGATGAAAGGTGGAGTTGGATACATAATATGGAGCGTTTGAAATTATTTTTAGGAATTTGGATTTAATTTTAGGACTGTATTCGCTAGATGTTGCAAAGTTTAGCGGCACTTTGAGCTCGGCCATGTATGCCCAGATCGGTCGCAGTAATACCTTCTACAAAGTCAGTTTAATCTCTGTTGTGAGCTGTAAACACCTGCTTTAAAGTCTGTATATGAGTCTGTAGCGTTTGATGGGATTTTAAGGGATGACTTCCACTGTTTCAAGAAAAAGCGTGGATTTAAACTCATTTGAACTTTCATACCGGATTACTATTAGAGTAGCTGTTACTCTGCTATAAATTCAATGTGACAAGCATGATGTCATTTGCACTGATTTCTAAAGCGCAATCCACTCAATAGATAATAAATTCAGCACTAATACTTTAATAAGAAATTTCCAATTCTCTATATGGAGTCTTAAATATGAAAATAGTACAGCCACGATTTTTTGGGATCCTGGTGTCAAGGGAAGGCAACGTGAAGTAGTTGCTGCAGCTAAAGATGTAGCCCAGCTAGGTTATGAGCTAAAATTTGACTTTCACCGAAAAATTAAAAAAAAAAGAGGTCATCTGGCAGTTTAGCAGAATAACCTGAGCTCTATAGAGGATTCAGTTAGACCCCCACTCTATAGCGTTGACATGACAAGCCGACTGCAGGTATTACTAACCTATCCCTGTATAAGACATTCTCTTGTAACACATGGTCATCCCCTTATTGGTCGACACAGGCCTGCATTTGACTAGTTTGGTTATGGCCATACTGTTGATCCTCTTTTAATAAAATGCAGAAACTAAGGAAAATATATAAAATAAGAGAAAACCTCAAAGATGTCATGAAGGATTCATATCCAGCGTAATCAATTATTTAGATTCATGTTAGCTGTCAACCAGTTAAGTTGAAGCGCAAAAAAAAAAAAAGTTAATGATTACCTAAAAATTACTTTCAATACATTTAAGAATAAAAAAACAAAAGAACTTAAATATAGGTTAAATTATATACGTTATAAAAGCAAGTTCAAATGATCTTAAGTAATTTAAGTATGATCTTAATTTCAAGTAAGGAACTGTCCATGAATATATATTTGCTTGAAGGCACTGGCTTTCCCAACACCTTTTTGGGTTGTACTTGGGAAGGAGTGGGAAAAGCCGAGCGTGGGAGTCTATCTAAATCTGACAGGTGCAGCGTAGGAGTTAACTCTTGCTAGAAGTTCAGGGCGGGAGTCGAACCCGCAGCTCCTGGCTTCGGAATCCCGAACAGATCCCCTCGTCTAAGGTGCTGCCCTTAAAGTAAGCTTTTAATGGAATGTTGAGCTACCACGAATCACTCTCTCAGTCAGCTTTCAAATTTAATTTTATCATTAATAATTCTTCATGTAGACACGAAGGAACTGTGGACAGATTATTTATTTAACAAGCAACACAAATAATCGATCCTAATTTACATTCTCTGTACACAAGAGCATTAATAGACATTTATTGCGTTCGTGAAGATCTTCATAATTTATTAACTAAAATTCATTACTAGGGATAAAATGTATAACGCTTTTTATATAAACTTTACACATGTTTAAAAAACTCATTATTAATGTTGGAATTTTACGTGTCTCTAACTAAAATTTGTGAAAAAGTTGATCAACAGTTACTCAACATTGAGGTGTACTTATAATATGAAGAGTTATTAATGTTTATGAAATTATTAAATGTTTCCTATTATTTCTCATTTTTGTGAATTACTATTGTTATTGATATATTATTAATTAATAATGGAAGGAATTAATAATAGATTAAAGATTTTGTTTATTTATTTCACGGTAAACGTAAATCGACTAAATAAATCAAATGAATAATAACCCATAATTTTATTGAATATTTAGTTGTTTCCTTGGCAGAATATCTAATATTATGAAAACAGAATGTTACTAAGACATTAGTTAGACTTTGTTTAAAGCATTAGAATTTAAAATTCTTAAAATGATCCCCAACTAGTTCTTCTGTTGTGAATTATTTAAATTACCTTTTAATTAATACTGAAACCATTGAATTTATTCATCAACAGTAAGTCAACAAAAATATTCTCTTTTAATTATTCATTAATAATGTCCTATTTATTTTGTTAACGTAAATTTGGAAAATTTTGTTCTCACTAAGCACATATAAACTTTTTGATGTTCGTTTGTTATTCATACTTACATCTGTGAAGTTCTATGTAAATTAAATATTAAGTAATGGCCAGAGGTAAATTATATCTCATGATACACAAACATATTTTCTAAATTAACAACTAGCAATTATAAGCTGTAATTATCTACTGAAAATAAATATGTAATAATGGTATATTTTTTAATTATTTTTGTTATTATTTCATTTGTAATTAAGTCATTCTTTCAAATTTGTTCCCACGAATAACCAAACTGTATTCATAAAGAGTGTTAATTGAATATAAAACTATATTACAACAATATATATCAGTAGAAGCATGGTTAGTGATATGTAAAGTATAGCTTCCTATTCTCAGGACGTTGTAGCTAAGAAAAAAGCTGTCAAATTGAGAATACACAATAATGAACAATTCTTCTACAAATGCACTCACGCATTTGTACGCGCTGAGACAATTACACTGAACAACAAAGTTTTTGTTTCGGGGTTGAAATTAGATGATTTTAATGTATTTCCACGTGTTAAAACCGAAAATGACCATAAAAATTATATGTTAGCTCTTGTTTTCAAGATATAGTATCATTCTATTATATATATATCGAGTTTTAAACAAATGAAATATTTCATCAACAACAGTTGGTACACATGTTTGTTTACATAACACCCCTCTCATCAGCTGTTCATAAGTAGTAAACATAACCTTAGCGAGTTTGTCAATTGTACGCACGTGGTTGCTATTGAAATTAAGTGTGAAGTTGATTTTTAAATTAATTTAAGTGCTGATCTGAAATGCCTCGAAAGTGTGTGAATTCTGTCGATAGCTTTTGCTATACCTATATGTGGTGAAATAACATTTAAGGCTCAGAAACGTAAAATGTCACCTATCATTAAGACTGCCTATGAACATTATTTTGATGTAAAAGTTGGGGACCAAGATAAATCATGGGCTCCTCATATATGTTGTAATTCTTGTTCCGTCATATTGCGAGAGTGGCTGAAAAATAACAAGCGGGCAATGGCTTTTGCAGTACCTATGGTTTGGCGTGAGCCTACCAATCATACAGACGACTGTTATTTCTGCTTAACTCCTCCCATCAAGCAAGGTTTATCTATGAAGAAAAGAGGAACGGTGAAATACCCTAATCTCCCATCTGCTCTTCGGCCTGTTCCACACTCAGACAATTTGCCAGTCCCTTCTCCACCCCAAAACTATGAAATTTTAGAGGAAAGTGATGAAGTCTGTTTACAAGAAGCAACCCATCCTACATCCTATGACCCTGATTTTGATGTAAGCGATAGGTCTAGTGATCCGCACAGAATTAGTCAAGCAGAGTTGAGTGACCTTATAAGAGATCTTGGCTTGTCTAAGGAAAAGGCTGAGCTGTTAGGGTAAAGACTACAACGGTGGAATCTTCTAAAACATTGGAATGAAGCAATGCTTGCAGACTACTGTTGGTCTGTGTGTAGGGATGCTCCAGAAGTGTTTTATAAAAGACAAGCTAAACGACAGCGATCTTACAATACATCGGATTGACTGAATTGAAATTTGGTGGTACAAACCTCTTTTATTTGTAAAAACACTAAGAATAATGTTGTTTTTTTTATCAATTTTGTACTTAAAATATTCTAAAAGAAACATAACAATATTGTTTTTTGTACTTTCACTTTTCACGTATAGTATAACTACTCTTTAAAATTAAGTGCTGTATATCTCAAAAATCAGAGCTAATAAAAATTTTTCAATGCTATTTTCGTTTTTATCACCCCAAAATTAGTAGAAATAGACTAATTTAGTGTAGGAAACATTCAAAAAATATTTTTTTGTTGTGCAGTGTTATTGCAGTTTATGCAGGAATGCACAAAATAAATTTTCTATTTCTTGACAATAGGAAGGCTGATTCAGTCACATATTGTTGCTGTGTGTAAATATTTAGAGCACATTCTGGTGTGTGTCTACCGGGGAAACTCTCTCCCGTTCGATACGACTCGAGGAGAGGAATTAAAATATTCAGTGTGGTAAAATGGCTTTTCAATCCCCACTTCCCTCTCCAAAGAATGTTCTTTATTTATTCCTTGTTATCATTGGGTTTTAATAATTTCTCCGATAGGTCAGCAGAAGATAGATAATGAGAAGAAAATATAAGATATGTATGCACGAAACTTCCCCAATGTGATAACTATATTCACAGTTAATGAACATATTATATCTCTAAAATAATTAATGAGTCGTTGAAATTGTAATTGTTTTGTTTAATAATTCAATATGAATGTTTAAAAAATCTCATATTATTGGAAGGACGCTCTAATATGGATGGTTCTTGAAGGTATTGTTATAGACTAATAAATAGTGACTTTTACGGGAAGGGGCCAGTTTAAGGATGATATCTGTTTCTTTTAGTCAGAGAAAAGAAGTTGCGTTGCTGAGAAATCCAGATGAGAATCTTCTAGGCACTTCTCGGCGTTCCATGAAGTTAAAAAAGCTCGCCAGTGGCCCTCCCGAGTCAGTGATAAGTTATCCTTACTCAGTTTTAGTGGCAGATTGCCGAGCGCCGGGCTGGTCGTGGCCATTGCAGTACCGGTAACAACGAAGTGATAAGTGACAGTGGTTAACAGATTATCTCAAGGCCTCTTTGAAAACAAGTACTTTGATATATTCGCAAATAATAATTAGTTTTTTAGCTGTATTAGGTTATATTTTCTATTTATTCATGTGTTAGTTACTGAACATGACATTGTTTGAAAACTATACTGAATAAATGTTCTTAATATAAAGGTTCTTTTGCGTTTATTGTTTCTTCTTCCGGGTTGGACCGTGTTAAATTGTTGTTATTTGCCGAGCTTTCGCACGTCATGTGATGGCTTCTTCAGGGCTGAAAAGAATAATGGGATAAAATGTATTTTTATTATCTTTTCAGCTCTGAAGAAGCCATCACATGATGTGCGAAAGCTCGGCAAATAACAACAATTTGACACGATCCAATCCGGAAGAAGAAACGGTAAATACATCTGACGACCGTCGAAGCCTACGTGAACATAAAGGTTCTTTGTTAAGTTTCGATACTACAGTGAAGAATGTGACCAGGGTTCTATCAATTACAGTCACGAAATAGCATGCGCATAATAGATATGTATTTAGATATGTATTTTCCCTTCATTATACATTTGCCCTGAAGAAGGCATGAAATTCAGAACGAATACACATTTTAGCTCAAAAATATACTATTATTTAAAAAAATTATTGAATGAATTTGCTCCAACAAAAATATATGTATTATATTTAAAAATAATCGTCTATTAGATTTTGTGACTACATAATTATCCATTAACCCGTTTTACAAGCATGAAAATTAAATTAGTCTCATTTTGTATTTTTAATATAGGTTAGAATATTAGAATATTTTTTGCAAGGCTTTCTTCTTTCTCCGTAAATCTTTAAGAGATTTCTTTACTAAGATCTAATCTTCATACTATATTTATCTAAGCAAATCTCAAATTTCTTTATTTAAGGCTTAATTTTTCACTGTTTTTCTGTATTATTGCCGATTGTGTAGTTTTGCTTTAAATCAAAATTTTCGCTTAAAATGTAGCATATCTCTTTAAGACCGTAATACACAGTTCTCTATAGGACTTGAGTAAGGCCCGGTCCCTGATCCTCTGGGTAATTCAGGACGGGTCGTACCGGTGAAGCACAACTGTCATGCGGGCTTGCCTCAGCGCTCGAATGAAGGCTTGAGTTACAGCTTGCCATCAGCAGGGTCTGGAGTGGGAATAGCCCGAGAGTTAGTGCTCCATTTCCGGGGTTCATTTCTTTCGGATTCCGAATGCGTTCCTGCTTAATGAGGAGTGGAGAGCACTCAGCGATATATGGCCTTCCTGGGGTCTGCATCTGCACTCAGTCCATTAAACATTATACACGTTCCGGACATGACATCTCTCCCCAGGGCTGGGGGAATGAAGAAACTTAACAAGTGCTCTTCCTTTGATAAGTTCAACAAAAAATAAAAACAACCTAACAATAGCAAACATTGACAAAAATCATTATTGTACTCATATATATAATATATATNTATTTAACAAGCGTTTTTGAAAAAAATTAAAAAAAAAAGAGATAAAATTTAATAAATAATCGTTTACACCCATAATGTTCTTTGAACTTTTTGGTAACAAATATTTACCAATACTTCTTCTGGTTTCAACCGTGTCTTGGAGTTTTTAGGTGCCAAGCTTTTGCACATCGCGTGATGGCTTCTTGAGGGCTGAATGGAGAATGAGGATACTCATTCTCATTCTCCATTCAGCCCTGAAGAAACCATCACACGATGTGCAAAAGCTTGACACCTAAAAACTCCATGACACGGTTGAAACCAGAAGAAGTATTGGTAAATATGTCTGAGGATCTTGGAAGCCTAAGTGAACAACTCAAATATTGCCAAAAATAATAAGATTATAAATTCTAGTTATCCTCTAAACCCCCACCCCCTTGGGAGAACCTAAATACCGAATTTAGTCTCTATATTACCCAATCAAAACTTTCCTAAATACTTTTCTTTACAAGCAATTTTTCCAAAAGGGTTAAACACAGATACTGTTAGTAAATACGATTTTAAACTTATTATGTTCTATAATTTTTGCTGAATGTTTATGAGTTTTATATTTTTTTGAGTATATAATTTGGTTTATGTGGGTTCAGAGGCAATGGGATATAATTGTACAAAAGCTCTTGTTGATGGATTAAAAAAAAAACAATTTACTTGTTACTGATAGACCTGTAAGAAAACATATATCTGTCAAAGAGATATTAATGACAACATAATATCTGATGATACGATCTTAATTACAAAATTATCCTCATAAACATAGATTTGAGAGAAGGCAGGTATTTAGGTTCTCCCAAGGGGGTGGGGGTTTAGAGGATAACTAGAATTTATAATCTTATTATTTTTGGCAATATTTGAGTTGTTCACGTAGGCTTCCAAGATCCTCAGACATATTTACCAATACTTCTTCCGGGTTCAACCGTGTCTTGGAGTCCCTTTTCAGTCAAGAGCCAACTATACTGCCCATACCTTTTTCTTATATATCCATGTTATTTGAACCATGGAAAATCTGCATAGATTATGCTATTATTCCATGTTGGATTTATTTAAAATTAAGAATTGTTATGCTCTTGATCTTTGAATGAATCATTTAAACTAACTAAAATTATAATGTTTACACCTAGAACAAATATTTAAAAGCCAGAAGTGCGTGGCTCAATACTGACCAGGCATTAACTTTTACTATTTGTTTTTGTTTTAGTTTGTAAAGGACCAATATTCGGAGATATCCTATACCCTAAATTAGTACTTATGTTAAATTGTAATTAACACTTAATAGAAATGGTTAAAAAACACACACACATACACTTATCGTAAAGGTTTTTTTATTTTATACATACTTGTTTTGTTGTTTTTTTCCATTTACAGGCTCGTCACTTTATGCTTTGCCTTTGGAATTGCATTCAATTTTGGGTTTGNACTTATAAAACTTATATTTAAAGGATTTGTTTATTCAGGTCTTAAGCATTTCCAGCCATGTTTTATATATATATATGTATAAAATAAAAAACCTTTACGATACATGTATGTGTGTGTGTGTGTTTTTTTTTAACCATTTCTATTAAGTGTTAATTACAATTTAACATAAGTACTAATTTAGGCTATAGGATATCTATTGGTCCTTTACAAACTAAAACAAAAAAAAAATAGTAAAAGTTAGTGCCTGGTCAGTATTGAGCCACGCACTTCTGGAGACCTTCTCAATCCATTAAACGATTAAAAAACTTTGCGATGTGACATTCCAAATTTAAAAAAACAAAACAATCCTGTTTTTTATGATAGTTTCACCCATTTTAAAAATAAAATTATGATTTTTACTTGAGAATTAAGTAGTTTTCTTCTTTTTTGAAGATTTTGTTGTGCGCTGTTGAAACTCATTGAAAATATGATAATTTTTATTGGCTAATTATTTATTATTCCATCACTTTCTTTTTCAGATTTGCTTTAATTGAAGAACATGCCACAGAGTAGGAAAGCAACAAGGCAGAGAAGTTAGATTTAAATCTGTATTTTTTATACATTTAGATAAACATAACTGTTTGAATTTATATATATTTATATATATATATATACCTATGCCCTATTGGTATTAAAGTAATCTTTTCATCTAGAGTATTTAGGTATTTAGGCATGATGTCATTATAAACTATATTTTAATACTTCTAATATTAATATTGTTAATTATATTCCACAGTATCATTTGACATACAAAAAGGTGTCAGTCATCTATGATCATTAGAATTTACCATTATTATTTAAAAGTTTTGTTTAGGTTGTAGGTTTTAGGTTTTTAGAAACTAATCAGTAACAAATTATGTTTATGTTATAAGTAATATTAATAAATAAATTTCGAAGAGAGGTTTCAATTGTTAATAACTATACGTTAGATTATAATAATAATAATAGTTTTTGATTTTTAATTTTATTTTAAACTTAGCATATGATGTTCATTTATAACATGTAACATAGTGAATTTAGTCAATAATTATTTTCTTATGACCACTGAATTATATATTCAATATTGTCTAGATAAAACAAGTCATTAACAATTTTCATATATTTGAGAATATTTTGAAAAATAAAATATTTGTTCTAGGTGTAAACATTATAATTTTAGTTAGTTTAAATGATTAATTCGAAGATCAAGAGCATAACAATTCTTAATTTTAAATAAGTCCAACATGGAATAATTGCATAATCTATGCAGATTTCCCATGGTTCAAATAACATGGATATATAAGAAAAAGGTATGGGCTCTTGACTGACAAGGGAGAAAGTTTAGTGAAAAAAGAGCACAACCACCTAGTTAAATTCGTAAATGTCTTATTTAACAAGCGTTTTTGAAAAAAATTAAAAAAAAAAGAGATAAAATTTAATAAATAATCGTTTACACCCATAATGTTCTTTGAACTTTTTGGTAACAAATATTTACCAATACTTCTTCTGGTTTCAACCGTGTCTTGGAGTTTTTAGGTGCCAAGCTTTTGCACATCGCGTGATGGCTTCTTGAGGGCTGAATGGAGAATGAGGATACTCATTCTCATTCTCCATTCAGCCCTGAAGAAACCATCACACGATGTGCAAAAGCTTGACACCTAAAAACTCCATGACACGGTTGAAACCAGAAGAAGTATTGGTAAATATGTCTGAGGATCTTGGAAGCCTAAGTGAACAACTCAAATATTGCCAAAAATAATAAGATTATAAATTCTAGTTATCCTCTAAACCCCCACCCCCTTGGGAGAACCTAAATACCGAATTTAGTTTCTATATTACCCAATCAAAACTTTCCTAAATACTTTTCTTTACAAGCAATTTTTCCAAAAGGGTTAAACACAGATACTGTTAGTAAATACGATTTTAAACTTATTATGTTCTATAATTTTTGCTGAATGTTTATGAGTTTTATATTTTTTTGAGTATATAATTTGGTTTATGTGGGTTCAGAGGCAATGGGATATAATTGTACAAAAGCTCTTGTTGATGGATTAAAAAAAAAAACAATTTACTTGTTACTGATAGACCTGTAAGAAAACATATATCTGTCAAAGAGATATTAATGACAACATAATATCTGATGATACGATCTTAATTACAAAATTATCCTCATAAACATAGATTTGAGAGAAGGCAGTGTAGTGGAGTTGTTAAGTCTGCCGTAAGAGATAATACCATGTGTGCATGGCTTGGACACACGAAATGTACTCACGGTTATCTGATGGAGTTTGGCGCGTGTGTCTCTCTTTAAAACATATGTTGACAGACTGTCGCAGGGAAAAAAGAATCAATTATTAAACAGTGGATGTAGCAGTTGTCAATAATTTTTTTCATATAACCTTTATTTACATATTAAATTCCGTTAAAAATAAATGAATACATTTTATATTCTAATAAAAATGAATAATAATAAAAAAATGACATTATGAAAGTCACATGAGAAGTGACACAACTCTCAAATTATTAACAGACTCTGTCCCTAGGAGGTCGCGAGGCCATCTTCATGTGAGCCGACGGGGAGGGTTGAAGGGGTGTCAGTTGGAAGACAACGTCTGTGCTAGTGGATTAGGATGGAATGGCAGTCTACTGGAGAAAAGGGAAGAACTTAGATTCTAAACAAATGGAATATTAAAATTGTGCTGAAGAGAGGAATCGGATACGTAATAGGGAGTATTTGTGATTATTCGGAGGGTTTTGGATTAAAGGACTGGATTTGTTAGATGTTGGAAGGCTTGGTGGCACCCTAGATTTCTACTCCGTAAGTCCAGATTGGTTGTAATAAGGTTTTGTAGAGCGTCAATTTGTTTTCAATCGTAAGATTGGAGTTTTTATTCATGAGTCTGTATAGAAGTTCATATTGTCGTTGAGTTCTTGTCTTTTAATTTTGTGTGTGTGTGTTTAAGTGTGTTCGCCCCATGTAAGTCGTGAGTCAAGATGGAACCCAAGGTAACGAACGGAATTTGAATGTGGTAAAGGAATAATGTTAAATTTCACAATTTCAAGGAAATCTTTCTTCCGCTGTTGGAAATTAACTTTAACGAATTATGCTTCATTGATTTTAATTCTCCATTTGCCTCACCATCGTTTAATTTTTTCAAAGTGATCTTGAAGGTTTTTAGAAGCAGTTTTAGGATCGGGTTGGGAGGATAGGATAGCTTTGTCGTTCGCAAAAAGAGCTAAGAGGGTACTTGGATGGGTAGGGATGTTAGCAGTTTACAGGATGAATAGGATAGGTCCAAGCACACTACCTTGAGGAAAACCGGCTTTAACTTGGTAGAAATCGTAGTAATCTAATCCTTACCGAACCCAAAAGAAACGGTTCGATAAGTAAGACTTAAGGATAAGGTAAGTGTTACTAGGAAGTATGGATTTCAGTTTAAACAGAAGACCACTGTGCCAGACTTTATCAAACGCTTGGGAAACAAACAGCTCCGGGGCAGTACTCTTTGCGTTCAAGGGAAGAAGATATGTAGTCTATGACGCGAAACACCTGCTGGGCAGTGATTCAGACTTACGTCGGAAGCCAAACTGATGATTTGGGAGGATATTGAAGGGTTCTATGGAAGGCATCATTCGTTTTAACAGAATTTTTTCGAATACCTTAGAAAGTGAAGGAAGGAGACTTATAGGACGGTAGGATGAAGAGTTATGTGGTTGTTCTCCAGTTTTGGGAAATAATATTATGTCGGAATATTTCCAGAGAAGTGGGAAGTGTGTAGTTTGTAGTATACGATTAAAAATGTAGATCAAGAATACAATTGCCTTCAAATGTGTGTGTGTGGGAGGAAGAGAGAGAGAAAGAGTGAGAGAGACGGTGACAGAGATAAAGGGAGAGAGAGAGAGAGATAGAGAAGGAGAGAGAGAGAGAGAGAGAGAGAGAGAGAGAGAGAGAGAGAGAGAGAGAGAGAGAGAGAGGGTGACAACACAAATTATCATAAACCTATCTTGGGAGAAGTGGAGGGGGGGAGACCTTCAGCATCTCGTCCCGCCAACGTGGGGTACGTCCCGTTAGCTCTCGCTTGACCACGGAGTCTTGTGCAACAGCCCTGAGCTTTTAGCAGAGTTATTTATGTCCACATTCTTCCGAAGTATGAGCCATAACTTATTTCATATATATTTTTGGAATAACATAAACAAACTCAGAAAAAAGTTATGTCTTTGACCATGATAAAACATAATAAATCTAATATGTTTTTCATTTTTCTCTGAAATATTACATAAATTAAATAGATAAAAAATATTTTATTTTTAATTTTCAAAAAAATACATAACTATAATTATGACTTATATATAATTCCCTGAGAAAGGTGCAAATGTTGACATTAATAAATTAAATTATTTTTAAGGTGTGAATTTTTATTTTAACATAAATACAAGCTTCGAAATTGGATGATAACTCCTGATAATCAAAATTGTGACACTTCTGATTGTTTAAATCGCTTATGAAATTTATTTTTTTTCAAGGGAAACGTAAGAAGAAAACAATTTTTTTTCAACATCAGTTTTTTCAAAGAATGTTGACAAACAGACTTCGTTTTTTTTATGAAAAAAGTTCCATACAGATATATCAGCCAAAAAAAAATCATAATTTAGAGTAATTTTTGCATTTTTTTTTTTATTCGTGAATCAATATATCTATAGCGGTCTAGCACGTTCGCTTTTATATGCCCTAGAAATAGTCTCAGATGGATAAAACACCGCGGGCACAGTATATGATTTTTCTCCATGGGTGTCTCATAAGGAAAAATGCTGTTAACTTTGATCCCATTTCGTAATTTATTAGAAATTTCAACAGATCATTATACATCCTACATGGTAAAAGCTTAAAATTCGATTCGGAAAAGACAAAAATATATTGACTACAGAAAAAAAAAAAAAGTATTCAGGCTTATTTTTGCATACTAAAGATATGTTCATTAATGGCTGAAATCAGTTGAGAGAGTATATTCGAAGTCCATCTATATGGATCAAATTGTCAATATATTTGTTACTGTCGGATACTAAAATAACTTAATATGAGCTTAAAATAAAAAACTAAAATTTTATTTCAAAATATCATTTTTATTTAAAACATCACATAAAGGAAATTATTTCAGGGTGCAATTTCGAATATTTCACCAGCCTTTTAATTTTTGAAATAATGAAACTATTTTCGGTTTTCCAGCTTTTAATAACAAAATCTTAAAATAATTAATTTTTGGTTGACATTCCATGTATGTAGGTTTTAGAGGAAGACCAAAATTTATAAATGTAGAATTTTCGTTTTTATTTGAATAACTACCTGTTTGTACAACATAATATTTGTAAAATGTAATTTTATATTAAATACAATTTTNGAGAGAGAGAGAGAGAGAGAGAGAGAGAGAGAGAGAGAGAGAGAGAGAGAGAGAGAGATAAAGAGAGAGAGAGAGAGAGAGAGATAGAGATATATATTAAGTGTGAGAGAGAGAGAGAGAGAGAGTGAGAGAGGTTAGATACATCGCAACCTAATGAAATGTTCTGTATCTTTGTGCAGCGCTGAAAGTGTAAGCGGATGAATGTTATAAAAAGATATATAGAGGTGCCTTTATTTATTCATCACGAATTATTAAAGACTAAACTCAAACACAAGTTCAGAGGGTGAGCGTCTATAATGTACGGTGCTAATTATGGTTTAAGTTACATTTTTCAGTTGTACGATGGGAGGGGAGGGTGTTTATTTAAACTCAAATACTTCATCTATCCATAAATTTAGGACGCTGTGCGTTAGTCCAAGTACGTCATATATTGAGAACCCTTGAGTGGTCCATATCATTTCAAATGCGTTATCTATAGTCCTTGGATATCGTACATTACTCTAAATACGACAGTTAACCGTAGTCGTTGGGTAACTGTCGTGATTATTGATAATATTTGGGAACTGAATTTGTGTAACTGTATATGAGTCTTTCACGAATTTTTAAATAACGCAAGTTAATCCAAATATGTTATAATAAGAATAGTGCCTTTATTCTTATTTTTGATAATAATTGTGGAACCAATGTTCCGTCAAGTAGAAACTCAGTAATCCAACCAAATTTTCCATGATTTATTTAAGATGGATTGAAATAAGAATTAAGAAGTAAAACTAATCTTCAATCAGGATATGACAATGGGGATAAAGTGTATGACCACTGAAGTTTAACATACTTCTCCACTGTCTTAGTTTATTTTTTACTTAAACTTCATCTGTAATGATATAAAATTTACACTTCTAGTATTTTGATTTTCTTGCTGATAAAAATAGCATAAATAGCGTCTACAATAGCATTATCAACGTAAGTTTTGTGATTTTCAGAAGTAATAACGATCTTTAAAGCCATGAGAAGTACGTCCCAAAATTAAATTTTTCACATCAGTGAGTTCAACTCTTATTATTCAATGTTACACTATAAATGACTCTAAATTACAGTAAATTAGGAAATTTAATTTATAAACCATGATTACCTCCAAGGAAAGGTGGAGTGGGGGAAGGGAAACCACTAGACCATCCGTAAATATCTCTTAATTTGTGCTTTTCGTAGAGATGTTTTATGAAATTAATGTCAGAAAATATAATTTTAAAACTATTGAGTTCAATGCAAAATCGATCAAATTTTAAACTATTATAAAATATGTTATTATTTTTAGTAGCCAACATCCAACGAATCCAGTCCTTTCAATCCAAAACCCTCCGAATAATCGCAAATGNATTTAATGCAAGGATAAAAATGGAAAGATTAAATTTCCTAAAAAATTTAACTTTCCCTTATATAAAATATATAAGCTTTCGGAGATTGAAGCTACATTTTCAGAGTCCAGTTATTTTCAAGAAATCAAAATCTTCCAAGAGGAAGGTCGTAGACTCAAGGCTTAACGATACATTTTATTCACAAAACGAGGGACTTGGAATGATATATGGCACGAGCCTTTATGCTGTTGGTATTTACGCATACTGTTTGAGGTACTGTATGTAAAACGTATGGCAAACCCTTACCTAAAATTTATCGTTCTCTTGATTCGTGAGAAATAAATTTTTCTGAATTTTTCTAGGGTATGATAAAAATTAAAATTCATATTCAGATTACCTGGAGGGAAAAAATAGACAAAAAAAAAACGTTTTCCCTAAAGATGGAGTGAAAACTTGTGAAGGACTTCAGCTTCTGTTTAAAAAAAAATTAAATTCTTGGGCGAACTTATTCTTCCTATTATAACCCTTGTACTTACAGGTAAAATTTGGCTAAAAATGTGAAGACATCATACACTCTTTTGGTGAACTCTAATTAAACTGACAAGATTGGAAGGTATCAATAATTCAACTGAGATATTGTAGTTTTGGGAACCAAATATTTGCGAAATAATGTTAAATACATTCTAGCACCTTCGCTTCGTGCTAAATTTACCGTTTCTTCTTCCGGGTTGGACCGTAAATACATTGAATTATAAGAAATTCAATTACAATGAACTATAAGAAACGGTAAATACATCTGACGACCGTTGAAGCCTACGTGAACACCTTCGCTTCGTGTCAATTAGACAATCGAAATTAATTTCGCGTGGGAAACTAAGTTTTATTGTGAATACCTTAACCGGTGTAATGTGCCTATCGTGGATCGTCCGGCCATTCCTGGCGGAGCTGCATTGTGGGCGGTATTGGCAATATCCGACTGGAGAAATTTGAATAGAGATTCCTGAATTATGTATCTGGGCTGGGGTACGGATAGCGGACATCTCTCCCGCTCCGATAGCTTTGAAGGTCTCCGTATTGTGTGTAGGGCTTCGAGAGCCTCCGGGACTCGCCACCTACCCTCGAGGAAAACGATTCCCAGGTAAATTTGGAGCAGTAGAACGGGACACAGAGAATTTTGGGGAATTAACTCATTAAAAAGGACCATCACAAAGGACCTTTTCGATATAAGCTGGTCACCCACGTTTTAGCCCTCCCAATGGTATGAGAACCTAGCGAGGGTAAATGACGAATGATATCTTACAAGAAGAAGGAAGCAATGAGTATAACAGGGGATATCACAAAACCCGTAATTTATTAATTAAGTTACTAATATTTCAATAAATAATTATTTAAAATTTCAATAATTAATGATTTTGACTGTTCTTTTATTGCCATTCGATTAGATTATTTCAAATTCCACCATGTGACAGCGGGAGTTCAACAAGACAGTGTGCTTTGGCCTAGCTTTTTTTGGCTGTCACCAAAATCGACCAACTCTGACTCATATTAATTCTTCTAAAAACCACGAAAAGTTTTTAATTATATCTAGAAATGTTGAAGTAAATAAAGAACAAAAATAAGTTAACCAAAACGCAATCAGTCTTGAGAATGTAAAATTCAACAGCATTCTCATACCGCTTCCACCTAACGTTGGTTTTTTTTAGTATCTGTTTGACAGACGACTAAAATACAACGAGAATACTAAAAGTTAAAGAAAACTTGCTCAACCATGAGTGATCCAATAAAAATTAATGAATGATGAGTCAAAGCTTACGTAAGTCAAGAAACTAGTGTTCTACAGGGTTTTACTACTTCCATTCTTGGCATAAAATACTGGATTCTAAGGTGCCATTGAAAGGTATTCAACATCCCATGAATCTGACTCTTAAAAAAAAAATATCCTCAAAATATTTGAAAACTTATCTCACTTCCTTACACCTCATCCTTTCCCACAGACAACTGTTTTCGACATTTGCACGTATCCTGTACTCCAATTCGATCTCTTATAACCTGTCTGTCGTCCTCGACTTTGTTATTTTTTAAGTTTAATTGTAAGTCATATACAGAAAATAATACAATAAATAAATGAAAAAACAAAAACAAAAAAAAAAAGTAAACAAAACCTGTTATTATGTAAGCATAGTTAGGATGAGCGTTCCATTTCAGTTATTCGTACTTAAATGTATTTAGTCTGTCTATGCAATTTACCCTTAGTTCGTTTTGGGGGTTCAGGTAGATATCCTTTATGCTGGTTAGACAATCTCTGGTATCTGTCCTTTACAATTCCAATAGGATTCGGCTACTTCTTCTTCCAAACGAAATATAAAATTTTTCCCATTTTGGATGTATGTTACGGTTATTTGATGACATATTCCCTGCAGTAATATGCTGGCTCACTCAACATGGTCTGCAGTCAACCTCATTTTACGCATATTCCTTCAGGAGGAGAGTTCATATCGTAGCTGTACGTCTGTATAACAGAGAGATGGAGGAAATGGAGGAACATGGCGATACAACAAGCAACAGTTGTCAACAACACATCATCTCAACCTCTCTCTTGACATTTTCCCTTCTCTTGCTATTGCTTGTAGGAAGGAAGAAAGACTTTGACGGATAGAGGTGAACCAATCTTTCTTCTCGGGTGAACTCTGACTGGTCTTTCGAGTGATTCCCCTTGTATTTATATATCACAGCCCTCCCGTTCAATGGAAGTAGTTTCCTTCCATACGCTACTCACGTATCATATATATGTATGTATATTTCCCTCAGTAGTATATGGAACGTTGAGCTGAGTCACTCTCAGCATGCTTCACATGCGTCAGATAGGTGTTATCTCTCTGACGTCAGTTATTACAAGTATCTTTAGCTGTACCAAAGACATATGAGTAGATGTGAAATCAGAGGTGTCAGAAATATAGATATTTCTCTCACCTCTGATTTTACATCAACTCCTATTTCTTATAAATTTAGGCCTTATAAAAATTTAAACATACTATTCTTTATTTAGTTATTATTAATAGTAAGTGCAGTCATTCACTTTGTTTGAATTCAAATTATTAGGTTTTAAACGTTTTTTTTTTTTTCAAATATTTATTTAGATTTCATAAACTATTTTTTCCCCAGCTCTTTAAAGCCCTTTCTTTAATATATTCACTTTTTAGGTAAGAAAATAAGGATACAATTCCAAAAACGTAGTATATTAATTATACTTGTTTGTTACAATTAGGTAATGTCCTAATCAGAAAACTAAGCTGGTTTAGCGAAATTCTAGTAATAAAGAATTTTAGAATTCACCTAGTATATTATTAACATATGAATTTCCCAACAAATTCACTTCCTATGTCTTCGTTAGCCGTTCGGGCCTAGAATAAGAAGTATCTGTTTTCAAAACTACATTTGACTAACGCCTACTAGCTTTATACAACTATATAAATAAATAAATACAACTATATTATATTAATTAGTGGGAATATAATTAAATCATACTTAAAGCATAATTAATACTTACCGTTTCTTCTTCCGGGTTGGACCGTGTCAAGTTGTTGATAGTTGCCGAGCTTTCGCACATCATGTGATGGCTTCTTCAGGGCTGAATAGAGAATAAGAGCTGTTTTTTAAATCCTGGTGGTATATATATACCATGTTTTATACACTAGGAGGTGTCCGGTCCTTTTAAAACACGGCGCGGTCCGGTCCTTGGGCGAAGCATGCCTTCCCATTGGTTGGTACTGTGTTCTGGCGGCTGGTCTCTGGAGTAGTCAGGTAGCTGGTAACTGATTGGTTGGACCCTCTTGTCGATTAGCGCTGGTTTCCAGTTTTTGCTCAATCTGTATCNGCATTAAGAAGACTATTATGCAATCGTCGACTATTCTGTAGGGTTCCCAGAGTGGCCCTTCAATCCCCCCACTCCTGGACAAACTTCTAGGGCCTGACCTAAGCCAGTCAGAGTTAGTTTTTAGCCCAGGCAAATTAGCTTGCCACACTACCTAGTCCTCCCTCACCCCTGGCTTCTCTCGCCTTCCTAAAACACTCATGAGGCAATATATATATATATATATATATATATATATATATATAATAAAGCCGGAGAGAGCAATTAGCGAGGAAGGATAGACCTCTAAAACTGGCTGTAAATTGGCCGAGAAGGAAGAATGACCGAAGCACTCAGTCATCTTAGTTCACAAATTACATCACTTACTACAACAAAATTTTAGAAAATAAGAATTTACGCTAATTAGAAAAAAAGTTTCGTAACTGAAATAAAAATAAAATTATTGATATCAAAATTTTGCTCTTCCTTTAAAACTCTTTTCCTCGTCTTAGTCTGATTTAAATAAAAATGAATTAATTCAACAGTTTGAAATAAAAAGCATAAAAACTAAATTAGGTTTTCATATTTTAAAAATTAGAGTTGAGAGTGGGGTAACCTTTTCTCCTCATGTGATTGCCATTGAATGTAATTTTTTTTTTAAATTCATTGTGGTGATTAAATTACAAAATGTTTAAATTTAACAGAATGTAATAAATAAATAAAAGTTTAATAATAATTAAAAAAATCAAAATAAATTAGTAAAACTAAGGTATAGGTATAACTTGTCTAACCTTCGAACTTACATTCTTAAATAACTTCCTTGATAAGAGTTATATCTCTTATGACATACGTGTTATAAAGTTGTATTTAATACCTATATTTTTTCTAAATATTTTCTTAAAATACTTATTAATAACAGTAACCTTATATATATATTTCTTTCCTTAAAGGCACGATGAATGAGATTTTTTAAAAGTTTAATAATGGCCTAAGCAATTATTCATTTATGTCCTGCTAACCTAAAAGCAAGTTATAAGGAATTTTGGTCACATTTTAAGAGACAAATTACAGCTTTTTTAGCATTTTCAGGATACCATGTTGTTGATGGAATGTGAAGGGAAACAAGGAGTAAAATAATTCAGGGTTTTTTTGGGGACTGAAAGTCATTATTTCTTTCTGAGAGAAAAACATATGCGTCCTTGCTTATGAGAAAATTCTAATTACTTTCTATTTAAGGCAACATGAAGGAATTATACATTGTTCAACAGTGGAGAAAAATCATTTTCCAGTTGAGAATTAAATTACACCAGTTCCTTTAATCTTTCCAGCAGTTTCGTCCATAGTCAGAAGGGCGTTCTACTAGTAGCTGCTTTGTTCGGCACACCCCTGGAGCACTAACTCAGTACAGCAGTCTGGCCAGGTTGGACCCGTCTCGCCAGGGTAGAAAGACGGCGATGGAATGCCCCAACTTACACGGTGCTACATTATTTAAGTATTTAATAGTCTATATCAGTATGTATTTCCTTTATTAAGTGACTCAATATATTAATAATTGTTTAAATAAGTGTTGGGAAGGATTCGAATTAAAAAATTGTCTATTTGAAAAAAAAAAGGATGAAAAAGATGCAACAAAAACTATAAGAATGATGATATTGCACTTTTCACAAATCTTTTATCAGGTAGGAATGTAAATTTGAAAGGTGTTCGTCTGAAATTGATAGGTATTTTCAGATATTAGCTATAATTCTAATATTTTATTGTTTACTAATCTTAATTTTGTTTAAATTCCTTGCCAGAAAAAATCCGACTGCATAAAAATGCATTTAAAATTTCATAAGAATCAAGTGTTAAACAATATTTTTAATTGACTTTACTACAAAGTATTCTTTAATTTAAATTATACTTGTATCCTTAAACATTAGAACAGTTATGCTATTGATTGTTCTGTAAATGGAGATATTAAGTTAACTTCACACCAATGTGTATATATATTACATTCTATTCTAAGCTTCATTTGGGACAAAGGTAAAATCCTNTTAACAGGTCAAATATTAATATAAATATTATCATAATATGATGGGTAAACATAAGAAAACATATAACTCTACTTACATAACCTTACATTAATTAGTATGTACAGAATACAATTTTTTCAATTTTATTTTGTTTAAGAGTGGAGTCATTGGACACCTTCTCTCCTCATGTGATTGAAATTGAATGTCATTTTTTTAAAAATTCATTGTGGTGGTCAAATTACAAAATGTTTTAATTTAACAGAATGTAATAAATATGTAAAAGTTTAATAATACTAATAGATTACGACGCTCCTGCGTTACGGGAATTTAACTTCAAATCTATGACGTAATGCTGTCTCCCAATGACCCACGCACAATGTCGTTGTCTATTAAAATCCTCTTCTGTTGATGGAGTTGCTCATAGAGTTTTTGTCATTGTTTTATTTGCATTGTACTACTTTTTTTGCATTGCATGTCTATCTGATTTGTTTATAATCTGAAATGTCTGGAAAGGACTATTTGTATTCGTTTGTATCTGAAAATGACCTTTCCAATACTACTTGTGAGTGACAATACAGTTTGAATGAAATAATTCAAAATTAAGAAAGGAGTTTAAAGGTCTGAACGCATTTGTCAGAGTAATTGATCGGTATGACGTTGAGTTCTGAGACAGGTCTCGAGGTCATAGGTTCACGTCTACTTAGGTCAATAGGTCGTGGAGATAACCTTGAACTCCATATCTGTTGGAAGCTGGGCTTTAATGTAAATTCTAATACAACGTAAAAACAAATATTTTATATTTCATAAAAATCATTATAAAATACAAGATTCTTTTTAAATTAATGAATTTTTATTTATTATATTCTGTTTTTATCATCTTGTAATTTGATGACATCGAGAAAATGCAATAGAAAAACAAAATTATAAAAAAAGAAAATTAAATTAAATTAATAATTACAATAAAATAAATAGGTGAACATCGCTGTGCTGGGAGACGGGGTCCATCGACCACACTCCTAATAAGTTTATTTAAACCTTGGATGTCGCGAGGCCATCTCCGTTTCAGTCGACGGGGAGGATTGTAAGGATTGGAGTCCGACGACAGAGATTAGGTATGTGGATTAGGATGATATTGGAGTTTACTATGGAAAGCTTAAAGCGGGTGGAGATGAGATTTTGGACGAAAGAGATATTAATATCGTGATGAAGGGTAGAGTTGGACACATAATATGGAGCGTTAGCAATTATTCTAAGAATTTTGGACTGAAAGGATTGTATTCGTTTGATATTAGAAGGCTTAGCGGTCTTGTAGATGGTCAGTTTATTTTCTAATGTGAGCTGTGAGCGCCTATTTATAAGGCTGTATAAGAGTCCGTGGCGCTGTTGAGTTCTTGTTGCTTGGTTTTAGTATGTTCATTCCAGTTGAGTCGTGAGCCAAGGTGGAATCCAAGGTAACGGACTGAATCAGAGAGAGGTATAAGGATTTTATTGTATGTAACATTGTAAGGAGAATATTGTCTTAGTTGAAAATTTACTTGTACGCATTTGGACTCATTTATTTCAATTCTCAATTTGATGCACCATTTCTGAATAGCATCAGGTTGGTTTTTTGAAACGTTAGAAGCGGTTTTGGAATCGAAATGAGAGGAGAGGATCATCTGCAAAGAGGGCTAAGAGGGTATTAGGATGAGTGAGGATGTCGGCAATATAAAGGATAAAAAGGATAGGTTTAAGCACACTGCTCTGTGGAACACCTGCATTTTTGAACACAATAGGTGCAAAATACAATTTTCTAACATTTATGAGCAATTAGGACTTTACAAAAGAATCTATTGTTATGGAAGATGATTCTGCAATAATTGAATACTTTCTGAACTCTATGTTTTCGGACAAAATAGAGTTTAGTTTAACGGTGTTTTATTTTAAGCTCCTAACTTTCAACGGATTGAGCCCATCATTAACAAAACATGAGAAATCTGTTTAGATTACCATGCTCTTCTGAAACGTATGCTTAAGTAAATTATGAAATAAAAATAGGTTAAGACAAAAAAAAATGTGTGAAGAATATTTTAGTTATATATTTTTCCGAGTCATCTAAATATATACGTAAAAGAGAATACATCATAAATAAGACATTGAAGATTTGTTGGTAGGTGAACTTGGCAATAACTTGAGAAGAGAGAAGACATAATAACCCCGGCACGAAGTTCGGAAGCACATAAATCCCCTGCTGACATTGGCAGGTGAAATCGACCCGCCTATAAGTAGTGTGGGAGGGACAGCTTTACTGCTAAGTCCTCTTGCTTGAATGCATTGCCCTCTCAGGTCTACTGCTTGAATATGGTATTGCCAAGCAGTCCAAAGTGTCTAGGACATGGGTGACAGGCGTTTAGGACATTCTGGTAATGAATCTTGGTCTGCTTTAAGGCAAATTTGTGTTCAATTCGTTTTCAAGTAGTTTTGAAATCACATAAAACAGATAGAACTACTCTACCTTACGGTGCAATTTAATCTGCCTTAAATATAAAAATTTTTATATTACATCTCATTAATTTGTATTAAGCTTGACTGATATCGCATAAAAAGTGAACTCAGGATGTTTTTTAGTTGGGGTTCGGTCAAAGTAGGTCCAAAAATTACAATTTAAAAAAATGTATATTTTTTAAGTATCTGCTTTTTTTTAAAAATTATTACTTACATTGTAAGCCATCTACAGGGCTATCTTGAAGGCGAGAGGGGACTTGGATTCCATATTCATGGGATCCCGGGGGCGTTGGCAGATAATTAAAATTACACATTTTTTAAAATTGTATTTTTTGGATCATCTTTGACCGAACCCCAACATAAAACCATCTACTAATAATCTCTAACGTTCAAAACTCTCCATTTGAAAGTAAACTCCAATGTCCATGCAAAACTACATGATATTAATTTACGAAATAACCTAAGATTGAGTAAGATTTTGAGAAATAATCCAACCTTTTCTTGATAAATAAAAATAAACTAATTTTAAAAACGCTGATAATTATTTCATAATAGTTTATTTAATAACTGCAGATTTTAAAATTTGTACTCAAAAATTCTTTAGCTCTAAAAGTGAAAAAATTCTCTATATAAAAATAGTGGTAAAAAATTGTAAATTTAAAAATCAACTAAATGAGAAATGACGAAAAATAATCTAACAAGAAATATAGATTTCAATATATTTGTGAAGAGTATAAAATTCCTGAGTGTTTAACAATAATTTATTTAGGTTATGGGCATTTTTAGATTTAAACCCATAATTTAACATTAAGTAATTATTTAAATAATAAACACATTCAGAATCACATAATATATTCTCTGCCTCTCTGCTATGTACGAGAATCAGCACTTTTCTCTATATCCGCTTGGAACATCCTACTAGTAGTAGTTGCCCCACTCTTTTGTGATAAAATAGACTAAAATGCTAAAATGATGACTAGAAATAAATAAAAAAATATTCAATAAACTGTTTATTTATTTTTTTTATTTTTTGGTGCAGACCTGTCAGCAGTAGAGTCAAGTGTCAGGGAGAGACAAGATACTCTTCGCTACCACTTTACACTCTAGCTAGATTAATTAAAAGGAAACAGTTCTTCCTAAAACTTGAGATAACATGTAAGAGTTGAGCGAATCAACAGCTGTTGAACAGCTGATCTTATCTGATTTTTGTAATCAGTGATCCTTCACAACTCAAAAGAAAGGCAGCATGTATCTATAAAGTTCAACGAGAAAATTGAATACGAAACCCATTAGTCTGATAATATATTTAATTTAAGTGATAAATTAATAACTTGATTACTTAATATTTGAGTAAATAATGACAAAAGTTGAGGGTTTTAAAAAACAACAACAGCGGCGGTTGAATTACTGTTATCAGTAGCCATTTCATTGACAGTCATCAAGTAATCCGAGAGAGAGGGGAATATAAATAAAATAAATTATTCATATTCTTATGGTAAAATAAGAAAGAGGGGTTGGTGGCTTGGTTTCTGAAATCTTATGCCATCTGAGAGATGTGTTCCAACACTCATGCCATCTCTCAGATGGCATAATACGCCGGAGCAGCGTATTCCCATATATTATTAAAGATTTACACAAATAATAGTAAATAAGGAAATTGAATAAACGACCTGGAGGGAACAATAAGTGAAACATGTAGCGACCAATAAGTGTAAAGTTTGATAAGTGGTTGAGGGTTACAAGCCCAAATGGAAGAAAGAGGAATAAATATAAAGATATTACAATTATAAATTCTAGCGTCCCCTAACCCCCCCCCCCCTCTTAATTTAATTTCAAGTAAAATAAAAATAAAATATTAATTTATTAAAGGGATTGCAGTTTAAGGTACCAGAGGCTGCGTTCAAATGTTCAAATACCCTCCGTGGCCTGCTTTTATGTACCAATAAATAAAAGCCCGTCCTGAGCCATGGATGTACACATTGGGAGTGGAAATATATAAATAACCTCTCCCTCCTTGACCAATAGTAATTGAAGGGGGGCTAACAAAAAAAAAAAAAAAAAAAGGGCTTGAAATGAAAAACCTCAATAATGAATTTTGCGTTCACTTCTAACACTCGAAATCGCAGTCATAAATATATTTCTTAATATGAGTTTATGAAAAATTAACTTAAATATAAATGTAGTAAAATTTTATTACACACCCGTTTTGTTTTGTTCGTTATATTTTTTTGTTTCGCCAAATAAAACGAATATATTAATATTTTAAATTTTGGACCTCTTCAGATCACCCTTCCAGCCGACCGATTTCAGCTACAACTCAACTATTGCTTTGAAAATAAGCTTAAATATCAAACTCAGTTGTATATGAAAATTTTGGATCCTCTTTCAAACAAGAATATGTGGTTTAGAGGCGCCCAACGGCTAGGGTTATCAACGATCACAAGTATAAGTGTATTTGTGTTTATATACATCAATTTTAACAGAACCTTATCTTTAGCAATTACAATGTAGGATCAATGAAGATGTTCATATTTTTCCATGAGTCTTGTCCGGTAACCAACGTGAATATGTCGATTTCCTAACAAGAAATCAACAAAAGAAAAAAATAGTCGCTGCTGACCATTTCAGTTTAGCGCCTTAAAAGTATAAAGAATAATTTTGACAATTGTCAAAATATATATGTTACATGGTATTTGTAGTTTTTAGATTTAAGATTAATAGGATAATGTTTCTTTTTGTGACTTTTAATCCACTAGAGGTCGAATAAAGAACACCATATATAAGATTTTAAATCTACAAAAATCATCAAAAACCAATGAACTTTCAATATTATATAAATACATATTGAATATGTATAATATATGTTTACAATTTTCCACTGCTTTTTAAATTGAGATATTCCTCTGCTGGCAGAGGTTTCTAAATTTGAGTAATAAAAATATATACTTTTTCACTTGAATGTTATCATATAATCCTCCGTGATCTGCCTTTTTCACAAGATATAATTTGAAATGAGTCTGCCGGGAGAAATGGTGTTGATAGAGGGGGAGGGGGGATGGCACCAAATTAAAAATAAAAGAGAATCGATAGGATTAAACCAGGTTATGGTGATGTCATCCAGCAAGCTTAGGTTGAAGGCAAAAATCTTCAGTTTTCTTTTACCTGAGATTTTTATGGATATAAGCAATATTGTTTATAAGTGATATTTTTTAATGGGTAAACGTTAAAGGGTACACTAAATTATTCTTAACATTGAAGAAACTAATATTTTTTATAAAAGCATATTATCAAAGTATTTAAATATGTATTCTATATAATTAACTGTCGTAATAGATGAGAACCTAAATTAAAAATAAATTTATTACAATGTTTTACATAATCATTCATTAATAAAAAATATTCATATATATCTAAAAAAAATAAACAAAAATTTTTTTTGAAAATAGTTATTTCATGCTTAAGATCCATTACATTAACTGACCTATTTAAAGAACTAATTAGCAAGGTAATGCAACAATTAAAACGAGCTGTATGCCATATGGGTAAATTATTTATATTTTTGAAATTATATTACAATCGTAAATATAAAGTTAAGTTAACTATTATAAAATTAGAGATTATAATGGCAAAATTCTCTCACCACCTGATCTATTGTAGTGTAAGAAGATTGGAGAACTGGTTTAACTCTGTGTATCTTACCTGTAAAAAAGAGACACATTTTAAAATAGCGACAATGTAATTAATTATTTAAAACTAAATCAAACTTATTAACTAACAAACTATTAAAAAATCTAAAATGTCATATTTAAAAAAAACCTATCCAGAATAAAAATATATACATTAAAACGGATTGATGTAAATTAGTTGAATACATGATTTCATCTTTGAAATATAATATCTCAAACAAAGAAAATATCAGGTATTTTTCTTTTTAAATGAATGAACGTAATATATAATTCCAAGAGTACGTGTGCTATTGAAATGCCTTCCCATTAAGATAGAGTCATTATAAATATCATACAGGTTGCGAAATTATTTAGTTAATAAGATAGAAAAACAATATATATANTATATATATATATATAAATTTAGTGAACATGATCAGGTGAGATAAGTAATGCAGTATACACGGAAAAAGTTAAAACCACAAAGAGTAAAGTTTTCGGGGATTTCTCGCCCTTCATCAGTGAGGAGTGAAGAGAGAATCCAGGAAAATTTTACTCTTTGTGGTTTTAACTTTTTCAGTGTTTACTGCATTACTATATATATATATTAATCAAGAACAGGTGGGATAAAGAGTGCAATATGTATATATCTAAGTGTGTGTTTGATCGCATATTAAAAAAAAAAAAATGATATGTAGAAGGACGAGATATCAATTTAACACGACCAAACAAACTCATAAATAGTTTTAGTGGAACAATTTATATTCTTTAAGAATGTAGGAGAGCTGATACCTGGGCACTGTTGTAAGTATTTTTATTTAAACTATTATTATTATTATTTATTTATCCTACCTGTTCTTATTTACTATTCACTGCNATTTTTATATTTTTATATATTATAACAAAATTAATATTTAAAATTAATAGTCTCTCTTCACTCCTCAGTGACGAAGGGCGAGAAATCCCTGAAAATGATTCTCTTTGATTTTCTTTTTGTGTGTTCATTCCTTTAGTAATTATATATCCCACATATTCTTGTATATATATATATATTTTTTATTGATTTTATTCGTCATTTAACATTCAACAATTTTTGGGTTCTAATTTCTAAACAAAACTGAAAAAAATAAAAAGCTTGGAGGCCTAGTTGGGATATGTGAAAGCTTGGTTCTGGACGGCCTACTGAGATAGGCGTCCGATTGGCTGAGAGGAAAAGCTTGTCCTTCATAGAGAAGGAGCTGATTGGCTGACACGATTGTCCAATCAGAGAAAGGCCCGTGGAAACAGTGGCTTAGGAAAACCCCTTAAGTAATATTGCATCTGTGTTGCTTAGGAATACTTTCAAATCTAATCAATCTTCTATGGAGCCACCATTCGAGTTAAATTCAAAAACATTAATGTTTTGTAACGAACAGCTTTCATAAGCATAGTGAATTTTTTGCTGATATTAAAACTGCGCTTTAGGTTATATTAATCTATTTGTGATCGTAGTCTACTAGGGCAACGTTAATTTAAATTCTTTGAGAACTTCCTTTAAGTATATGTTGCATAATCTAGACAAATTTCTCATATTATATTTATTGAGTATTTATATTTTAACGTTAAAGGTTATGAGTACTAATTCAATCAATTCCAATGAATACGAATTGAAAATAAGTAATTAAAATTTAATTTTATAACAATTATTTGTATAATTTTTTTATGAGAAGCGCTTATTACAAAAATTGTTAAAAACCTTTTTTTATTACTTGGTGTTTCTATTGCAAACGCTTGAATAAATTAATTTTTAGTTTAAATCAAATGATGGCAAGAGAGACCAGGCTTAATTGACTTCCAAAATTTAGAAGCGAGGAATTATCTTCATAATTAGTGTTCAAAAATGTGTTAACTTAATCAAAACGTAAAATTAAACATATTTTTAAATTTCTGTACACTGCTTTGGTTCAAATTAAAAGAAAAAAAAAGTATATTGCGTAAATTGTTTAAAATAAAATTTCTAATAATAATATTTTCTAAATTTTTTTACGAAAGGCGCCTATTAATTTAGGTATGATTATAAATTTAATGACGTATGTTTATACATGTACTTGGTAAAATATATATTTTATATGACGTGAAAAGTTCAAATACAAATATTTATCAATAATGACGCATAGGAATTCACTTAGTTTACGCAACTCCTGCGTGGCGGACGTATTTAACTTTCGATCGGAAATTGTGCGATAAATAAAATAGTCAAGGTAATTAAAGTTTATGTTTGTAAAAATCAGTATTTTGTAGTAGTTTAAATACATATTAAACTTACACTGAACTTTACTTCTTAAACATTAAGATGTAAATTTTAATAGCTCATGCAAATAAAATTACTTTATATATTGCTCTTTTCTCGTATTTTACGTACACAATTTATCACTGGATTTATATATTTTTTATAATTGTCAATATTTGCTACTATCTAAAGTCATTGTATTGTAATAGCTTAAAATTGTATTACTAGAAATTAAAATTTGTACATTTTTAAGGCAGCTACACTCGTTTAGCATTCGGTACAAAAATGCCGTATCAATATATTTAAAGAATGTATTAAAAATTAATATATATTAAACGAAGGCTATTGAATTAAATTTGTTTTGCCGTAAGGATTAATAATAACGGACTTGTGGAAATAATTAAAATGGAGGACAAGTTCGCAGGATGAGGCAGGCCGTATAATGAAATAATTAATATTAGGTCTGCAATATGTACTCCATTTTAGAGGGATGATATTTAATATCTTGGGGAAATATTAAATTTCTACCCTCATCAGTTTTCACTCCTGGCATTGATGGAGAAGACAAAAATAGCCCGTGTAAGGAAGTTTAAAACATTTTAGAATATCCCTTCCTGACCTTCTGTAGAATAGTGTTTATTTTTGAAAGCAGCCCATAAATATGAGTTTAGTATTTGTCGTTAGACATTTTTACTGAAATTTATGAAGAATTGAAGAACTAACATTTATTAATTAATATTAATTAATTTTTTTTAAAATTAATTACGCTCTACTGTAAGAATGATTAAATTGAAGTGTTTAGGAATGAAAAATTATTCATTCTCTCCCAGAATCTTTTGTGCAATATTACAAAAATATTTAGTGCACAGTAAGTGAATATATAAAGTGTGGAAAGATTTGCAATGTATATGAAATATATTAGAATTTTATTTGGATGCATTATTTTATCAAATTTATGTAGAAATAAATTGCTAAACAATTCTAGACGTGAGAAAAATGTGGTATTTTTCTTATTTTGGCAGTGTAACTGATAGAGACAGGTTGATCATAGCTGATCATAGTTGATGCACCCTACTACGCTCTTTGCTTCACAATGTCCTTGAAATCCCTTTTGTTAAAGACTTCATCACCATACGTTTTAATATATTCTATGCTGACCTTTCCTTGCATCCCAATCCTCAGCCCAAACTCTCTCCAGTATTGCCCATCCTAATAACCCACCACGCCGCCTGAATTGGAAATGGCCGCGTGATCACTTCATTTCCAACACTTCTTAATAATTATACGAAAAAAAACAACCTTTAAATATTGCAAATAGTTATATAGGTGTACTTTCATTGTGTAGCTTCTCCATCAAGCGAAGTAAAAAACAACAAAAATTAAAATTGCATTTATTCTATAACTGTAACTGCCCATTGTAAGTTGCGCAACAAATGCAGAATATAATAAATAATAAAGCCTTATTTAATTAAGTTGCATATACATATTTCATATTACTAATTTAATGAAGAGATTGATCATCATTTTTAAACTGGGTCTCTCTCTATGCTTTTCCTTTTTTCTTTAAATTTTAAGAAAAAAGGTTTACCGTTCAACAATTTGGAAAAAAAAAATCTCAAATACAGAAATCATTTCATATATTTTGAATAAAACTTTTGAATTAAAATGCTTAAACATAGGTTTCTTCTGATATTTAATGGAATACGAATTTAAGAAAAATTACTTTTATAATTATTGCATTGCATAGATTTTAAATAACGGTAATAGTAACAAAAGACTTAACAATTTCAAATTTTGTTCCCCATCCTATTCTACCGATTTTAGCCACTGATAATTTAGTCTTAAAGTTATCCAGTGGCTGAAGATTCTTTAATTAGGTTTCTTTGTTTTTAAATTACGTACACTAGAGAAGATTCAGAAAAAAAACACAAATATATTATGATTGGAGGATTTTCAGTATCTTCTTGGGAAGTGAAATAACAAAAAATTCTTCATTTGTTATATTAATATTTGAAATTTGATACAAATGACCCCAAAAATATATTTTTAACAGACTTTAGTATGTTTAACTAAAAAGAGAAAGGGATTTCGGCCACATGGTTGGTAAGTAAATAGTAAAGAGCTATAAGAATGGTTCGGGAGGTGACTAAATCCTTGAGGCGAGGCTTTCAGAGTCCCTCAGGGGTTAAAGGGGATTGGCTGAGAACCTCCACCTCCGACAGGGGGAAAGTTAGCCCCTCTGTTCTATTTACTTTATTTGTTTTTATTTACTTCGGAACCATATAAAATAAGCATCATATCCCATGGGTTTCTGGGATTTAAATTGGTTAAAATTATTGCCCATTATTCTATTCACAAAATAGAGTCAGTAATATATTATAAGCAATAGTTTTTTTTTCTTACAAATGAATATTAATTAAAAAATTGTACAGTGGAGAGAAATATATAAGAATTATTTAGACAAAACATTCAGCTATAGTTTCCAGAAAATAGGTAAACTTAATAAGATATATATNTATCAAAGCATCTATCTATCTTGTCATCTAGAAAGATAGTGCGTCGATTATTGTTTTTTGATGTTTTTTTTAATGAGTGTTAGCATCCCTTTCAACCATTTAGGGTCATGCAGGGAGGGGCTGTCTACAGGTTTCCATCCATTCTAAACATCCATGGCTCTGTAAAAGCATTTATTTATCGAACAAAGCTTGCCCATCGCAGGAATTTGTACCCGCTGCGCAAGGATTGCGAGACCCGATCGGATAAAAATGTGAAAAATGAAAATGCGTACCCTAAGAATGAGTAAAATATAGAGGAAAGTTTTATAAATATTATTTTTTTTGGTGGTATTTAATCCTATCTAGATTTTTAGATTTAATAACTTATCAGTCCTGGCTGGGATAGTTAGATTTTTTATTCTGTTCCCTTGCACTAAAAATTAGTAAAATTCACGTGGGATTAAATACCACCAAAATAATATTTATGAAAACCATATAACTTTTAACAGAAAATATTTTTTCTTCTCCAAACAGATTAATATTTTATAGATTAGATATTGTAATAATACACAAAATAACAAAAAAAAAAAACAGTTTTGAGTAAATAAGATTAAAAATGCATAGATACAATAAATGTAACTAATAATAAATTTAATTTAATTACAAAAGTTTTGTAGATAAGCTTGTTTGCAATAAATAAAAATTAAAAATCTTAATATTATGGTTTAAAGCGTAATAAAACAGGTGTAGTACAAAATAGTTGTATAAAAAAATTATATTCTATGAAATTAAAAAAAAAAAATACGTTTATATAAATAAAATGAAACACTCGCGGCTGAGATATATAGTAATCAAGAACAGGTGTGAATGCAGTGAACACACGAAAAGAAAAAATAATCATAGAGAATAAAATTTTCGAATACTCAGTATACTCCCTATCTCTTCACTCCTCACAGACGAATGGCGAGAGATCCCTGAAAATTTTACTCTTTATTTTTTCATTTTGTGTGTTTACTGCACTCTATCTCACGTGTTCTTGATTACTATATATATACACACACACACACACACACACACACACACACACGCACACACACACACACACACACACACACACACACACACACACACACACACACACACACACACACACACACACACACACACACACACACACACACACACACACACACACACACACACACACACACACACACACACACACACACACACACACACACACACACACACACACACACACACACACACACACACACACACACACACACACACACACACACACACACACACACACACACACACACACACACACACACACACACACACACACACACACACACACACACACACACACACACACACACACACACACACACACACACACACACACACACACACACACACACACACACACACACACACACACACACACACACACACACACACACACACACACACACACACACACACACACACACACACACACACACACACACACACACACACACACACACACACACACACACACACACACACACACACACACACACACACACACACACACACACACACACACACACACACACACACACACACACACACACACACACACACACACACACACACACACACACACACACACACACACACACACACACACACACACACACACACACACACACACACACACACACACACACACACACACACACACACACACACACACACACACACACACACACACACACACACACACACACACACACACACACACACACACACACACACACACACACACACACACACACACACACACACACACACACACACACACACACACACACACACACACACACACACACACACACACACACACACACACACACACACACACACACACACACACACACACACACACACACACACACACACACACACACACACACACACACACACACACACACACACACACACACACACACACACACACACACACACACACACACACACACACACACACACACACACACACACACACACACACACANAACACAAATTTAAAAAATGTATTTTTTAATAAAGGATTATCTGCCAACGTTTCGGCTTACATTGTAAGCCATCTTCAGGGCTATCATGAAGATGAGAGAGGACGTCCTGTATTTGTTTTGGATCTACCTTGACCGAACCCCAACTAAAATCATCTAATAAAATATATTTACATCTTTCAGATATGTATTACTGAAATGTTACACGTAAACCAGTGATGGAAAAGTTTCATTATCCATTTTAACTTGTGTTACGTCCCAACTCCTTCTTGATTCTGAATTGTCTCTATTTCCATTAGAAAAGTAATCGATCTGTTAAATACATACGTTGAGCAGGGGTTAGCCGATGAAATAAACAAATCCCGTCAACGCTGACCAGACTACATCTCTGGGTAAGGTTTTATTTTTGCACACAACCAAGGGTGAAGAAAATTTGATATTAGCTTCCTCAATGACCTTATGTGGTTAAATAGATAATAAATAATGTAATGGATGAGTGAACTAGTGAGTAAGTGAGTGAACAAGTGAGTGAGTGAATGAATGGATAACTTTCTTATGATTCCCATGGTTCGTTCAGTTCCTGACCTTGGGCCTGGACTGGTCTGGGAGCTAGGTTGGGACTAGGTATCCCCCAGAGTTATCTCGCCCTTTCTTAAGGGAGAAACCCTTGATAACAGGACTGATAAGCAGCCACCGAATGTGTACCCTCAAGGCAGTACTGACGGGGAGGGGGCCGCAATACATCTTTGCTTCAAAGACATTTTTTTTTATTTAAATATTTTATAATCAAGTCGAGGAAAGTTAAATTATATTGTCTGCAGAACAAAATTTTTCTACACTTAATTTCTCCAAAGCCAATTTATTCGAGAGTATAAGTCTGAGAGATGAATCCTCCCTGGAATGCGGAAACATCCCTTCCTCGATAATGGAGAGCCAGGGAGGGAATTCCTCCCTCGAGAGTAGGGAGTATTTCCCACAGATTTATCGGAAAGTCATCTGCTCTCAGCTTTATGAAGAATCCCCTTTCCAGGTCAAGAGGGATCAGGTCTAGAGGCTTATAGAAGTCCTTCCTTGCCCATTGTTGGCATTCGCTGTTTTCGTACTATATCAGTCCTTCTCGAATATATTCCATATAAAACAGATACAAATAAATATGTTATGTAAATTTATTGAAGTTTTTTTTTATAGCTTAACGCTTTCATTGAATACCAACTTAAGTGGTTAAATTAATTATAATATTCTTCAATTTCTATAGTGTTAATGAGGATCATTAAATTTGAAGAATATTCTTGGATAGAAAGGAAGGGCATAATTGAGCTTTTCATGTATTAACACCTCTACTACTTTGGTACGTTTAGGGGTGGGTTTCAGGAAAAATAAAGTATAATTTGTGTCCTATATAAAGTATAACTCATTCCTTTTACCAACTTTTTGAAATTTTACAGAAAACGTAAAGAAATATATAAGATTGATGAAGCCAATATTATAGCTCTTAAATTACTTATAAATGTTTTTTAATAACCCTCCATTTTTTTCAATTAACAGTTCCATGCGCTGGCTGTGTGTTTTAAATAGTTTACGGGATGATTCTCAGACACAGCTGAACATGGTTTCTTTGAGATTGGCCAGGTAAAATGAGACTTCAGAGAATATCTTGTCTTTCAGATTACCCAACATAAAAAATCAAGAGGTTTAAGGTCAGGAAATCTTTGAGGCAAATGACGGAGTATTCTCGATCTGGCCAAAAATTTCCAAACGCATCTTGAATTGTGAACATTGTGTCTGTCATGTTTCATACAAGTTTTGGCGGGAATGGAGAGTAATATCTTGAAGGATTACTGGCATTTTGATCTCTAAAGAAGACAACATAAATACATAGGTCTATTGAGTAATACATATATAGGTCTGTTGTATGACCCAGGTAAAATGTAGGCCTATAATTTAATCCCCGCGGATATCACGTCAAAATTTGACAAGCCATCGCTGTCTTCTCGTCTACTTGTCGAGTTCACTTGAGATTTTCCCGGGCACAGAAGTGGGAGTTGTGTATTTCCAACCATACATCACGACTAAGTGTGGCCAAGTCATGGTATTCATAGTAATTAAATTATTTTATTTGCATTTAATTAAACTTTTTTTATTTATTCAAACACATTTGTGTTTTTATCGAAATTATTTTATTTTTTTGACCATTATTTAAAAAAAAAAGTTTTTACTATTAACCATTAGAATACTTTGTATATTATTTATTAAATTTTGTATTATTGTATTTTTAGCAATAAGTTTTGCTTATTTAAGATAACGAGATACCAGTCACATATTTTCGGGTCTCTGAAGTCTGGCTTTACTTCTTTGATACCTGTGTCACGCTCAGACTATCATCATAGATTGGGCGCTTCCCCCACTCTTCATTCTCGAACATACTCATGGTAGATCTAGCAATCATACCTTTTTTATTATTCTGATTAAATATATTATTTGCTTTTATTTATATCAATTTTTATTTAAGCTGAAAAAAATCTGCGTATTATATGTAGGTCATGTGTCACGAGATTTCTAAAGAAATATAACGTAATATTTAATTAAAGATCATGGATCGTTACTGAACCAAGACTTTTTCTAAAAATATTTGTCGTTGTTACCTTTTACTTTTGTATACTAGTTATTTTGTTTATAATAATTACTACTATAATTCTTATACTTTCACTCTAGCTTTCAATTCTGTACTTTAATATTTATTTTAGTGTCCCTCAATTCAGAGCAAAATTATGGGATTACCGTAAACTTATCCTTCATAAAAAATAAATTAATAATTATGTTACATTAAAAAGTCAGTCAGCCATGAAGAATTTGAAAGCTTAATATTACCATATTATAAAATTTCCCACTAGTAGAATAGGAGGGTCTTGAACAAATATATTAAACAAAATATATTTAAATGGCTCTGGGGTCATGGAAATTTGAACTTAGGGACAGGACGTCGTCTCTCGTCTTCTTGATAGCCCTGGAGATGGCTTACAATGTAAGCCGAAACGTTGGCAGATAAACTTAAAAAAAAACAAAAAAAAAAACATTTTCAAAAGGAGAGTTTGTTGACCGTAGATATTATTCTAAGATGATTTTAGTTGGGGTTCGGTCAAGGTAGATCCAAAAAAATACAAATTTAAAAAAATGTATTTTTTAATAAAGGATTATCTGCCAACGTTTCGGCTTACATTGTAAGCCATCTTCAGGGCT
>KZ807363.1:44797-56070 GCA_000696205.2 Oncopeltus fasciatus | reverse complement strand
TATATATATATCAGTAAGGTAATGTGGCAAATTATATCTAATAACCCAAAACAGCCATGAGCCTAAAGGAAAAGATTAAACCTGGCTATAAACTGGCCTAGAAGGATAGGTGGGGGAAAGAAATCAGCTGTACTAGTTATATACCTAAATATATGTCTTTATAAGTGTTTTTAATAAATATTTTCTACAGATAAGTTTTTAATATTGGATAAATTTTAGTCAATTAGTAGCAAAAATAATTTGTACTTATTATGTCCCACAAACTTTTCCGTGACCAATAATTTACGTATTTCATCGAAAACCCTGTCCCTATCATCAAATTAGCTTAATAGTTTCTAGTAAAAAGCCTAAATACCGAATTTGCTTTTAAAAATAAAACTTCCACTTACCAGTTACTTGTTATAAGTTACCAGTTATCACTTATAGCTACTAGTAATCAGATACCTCAAAAACCCTCTCCCTATCATCAAATTAGCTTAACAGTTAGTGGTAAAAAGCCTAAATACCGAATTTGCTTTTAAAAATAAACCTTCCACTTACAAGTTATTAGTTATAAGCTACCAGTTATCACTTATAGCTACTAGTAATCAGATACCTCAAAAACCCTCTCCCTATCATCAAATTAGCTTAATAGTTTGTAGTAAAAAGCCTAAATACCGAATTTGCTTTTTGAAATAAAAAAAACCTACACAATTGTTTAATTTTGCTGTTTCAATTTTAAAATTGATCTTTTATTGATAATGTTATCTATTAGGGGTAGTATTACTTCAAACTAAATATTATGCCCGCTACATTGACAAGATGTGTTCTACTCGCCCTTAAGACTTCAGGTTTACTCTTATTTCTATTGGTCCGATTTCTATAGCAATGATATACGCGAGCACGCCCACCCACACTCACAGACACACGTACGTATATGTAAATTTCAGTGAATATCATTTTATGTAAGTAGTAGGCAGGATCGGAGAAAATATCGATAATGATTTATAAGTTTTTTTTTATAAAAAGAGCTTTAATAAGTACTTTCCTTCGGAATTTTAAAAAATAAGAAGACCAACCGAACACATGAAAAAACTTCATTAAATGCCTTCTTGTACATTTTACACATATTTTGTTGCATGTATTTTTGGAAACAGTAAATAAGATACTGAGATATCTTATTTTGGCCTCCTTCAAAATCCTCCAACTAACTCAACGGTTTACAATAAGAAGCAATATACCAATTTTAGATTTATTTATTATTTTCAACTGAACAAACTATTTATTGTTTCATTACTCACAATAAACTTTCATGGCCGAATAAACTGTGTTGTGGATGGGATTAGGGTCATAAACACTATCTTCTCTCATAATTTATCCATTAATAATTCAAGATCATTACAGTTTATGCACTTTATGGCAACTTATTCGGAGCTTTAGAATGAGCTTTTATATCCTCCTAATGTAAATTTACAAGAGGAAAATAGCTTGTTTGGCAAACACAGACACACACACACACACACACACACATATATATATATTTGGATTAATAATGAATTATAATGAAATTATTCGAAGTGGATGTTACATGAATCTAGTGTATATAATTGTTATCGAATAGCGAATCAAGTGCCAGTTATCTGGATTGATAAGGCGTCATGTAAGATATGCTGTTTACCACGAGATCTGTCGTCATGTTGCTCGTGTTGGTGTCAGTGGTCACCTGCGTGGTGGGGATACCCTCCGACCCCAACACCGCCATGGATCGGGTGATGACCATCGTGACGGAGAGAGCGCCCAAGTCGTACCCCGTCCCCGATTACGGCATCGCCTGGCTACCGGAGCCGATCCAATTCTCCTTGTCCCTGAAGAACGTGTCTTTCTGGGACGCCGCGACTCCGATGCGGATTGGCGGTGTCGTCGTCAGCCAGATCGGCGAAGAGACCCGCGTCGAGACGACTCTCTCGCTCGCCAGTATGGTCATCCACTGCGACGAGTTCCGGCTGAGCGCGCCCTCTCTGTTCAGCAGGGGAACGGCCAAGTTACAGATCGGCGTCAACACGTTCGGTGTGACCGCGTACTACGGGAAAGACTGCGACAGGACCAGGGTGTACGTTTGGCCTCCTCATGGTAACCCGAGCCTCATCCTCGGCGAGGAGACCTATTACGCTCGCTGGACCGAATACCTCTTCGATTACCTGGCCTCAGGCATTTTCCAGAACATTATCGACAACACCATCTTCACAGACGCCTTGCAGTCTGCAATAAGCCCAGTCCTCACCTCAGCAATCGCAACAGTATTTTGCGAAGGAAAATAAACTTGAAAATTCTACTACTTAGAATTCCTTATCAACTTCAATTGTGCCTTCTAATGTCTAGTGATTATTCAAAACAGTGCGTCCGAAAATATCATCCATAAAAAAAAAATAAAAAAAATAAAATTAATTAACTTCTCTTATACTTAAAACGACTTTCATCCGAAGAGAATGAAAAGTTACAAGGTAATATTAACCATAATTTTCTAAGTCTATAACAGGAAAAGAAACTTTAAATAAAGAGTTCTTAAAATTTTTATAGTTTTGCTTTGCTTATTAACTATTTCCTTTCCTCGGGGTTAGTTTCAGCGATGATATTGATAGTGACGTTATTGCTTTCTATATCATTACTGGAACTAATAATTCTATGTATTCATAGTTGGAAGGATAAAATATATATTTCTCTCGTAAAGTTTCTTTCATGAGTGGCTGCTCTTTTGATTAACTACACAAGAGTCAGCATATACTTTTATATTCAATAAATAAAAATTAATTTTTAATTCTATAAAAATATTAAATAATTAATAATATGTGGTTAGACTTGCGCAATAGTGTTAAATATGAACCTGAAATTAATTATGTATGTTAAAAAATAATAATAAATGTATCAAAATAAAAATAATTTGATAGCATGAGTGCTACTTTTATTTTTAAGAATCTTCAAATTATACAGTAATAAATACTTTATTTTTGCTATAATAATAAAATTACATCAAGAAAATAATGTATTTTGGCAAATATTGAAATACAAATATATTTTATGTTAGTTCTGGTTGTTGACAATGGGTCTTGCCACATGCATGTTCTGATAAGTGCATTTAATGTCCACAATACTTGAATAAATATCGAATGCATAAGTAATACATAAACTAAGAATATGTATGGTAAAAACAAATAACGAAATATTAAATAAAAATGTGTTATTAAATATTTTGGTCGTACGAGCCAGGAACAGTAAGAATGTATGGGAACAATTTGAGGAGATAAACCATTAATATTCGATATAAATTCCCAATTATTAGGTTTTAATTATAATTATATTAGTTCCTATGCTTTTTTTTCTTATAACTAATGTTGAAGATGAAATTGATGTTTTTGAAGTTTCATCAATTCCTCAAGCGCCTTTATAATTATTGGCTAACACGAAATTTAGATAAGGCATTTGAAAATTTAAATAAGAAACGTTATTTTTGTGATCTGTAATATATTTACTATGTATTACATATTTCAAATGTCAATCGTTACTTTATTAATAGGTATAATTCTCTATCATTACATACAACTACCCATTTTACCCCTCCCACACACAAACACAAAACAAACACACACCCACATTTTAGCAACATAGTATACAGTTGGGGTAAGAACAAGTTATGTAACATAACGCCCGTTAGCGGGGGCCTGTAAATAATGAGTTTCTATAGGAAATGTATTAAAACGGAGAAATGATGCCCCATAATTGTCCCTGTTTTCTCTTTAAAATATAATGAAATCGGAGAAGAAATATCATTAATTCTTTAATCCCGAGGAGTAAAAGAAAAAAATAATTTCCTCTCTTAATATAAAGAAGTAATTGCTCATTATAATTTCTCTTGGAAAATCCTGAATTACTAACATTTACCGACGTAACTGATCGGTAAAGAATGACTAACGAGTCATCCATTGCTCTTTCTACTATGGAAGTTTAATACAAACTCAGCTCTTATTTTTTTGGTGAGTACAATATTTTTATATTCAATATACTAAGTTATATTTGGAAGAAAAAGCATTTATTTCTAAATTTGTTGAATGGATATATTCCATACAGGAGGGAACATTTACAAATGGGGATGAAACATTGTTTTCCAGTCAAATAAAAATAATCAGATGCACACAGAACTTTTTAGTTGAAGCTATCTAAAAATCTGTTGCCAAAGAATTGTTAATGTCCTTTATTTGAGCTCTTTAATTAGAATACCAAAATGCCTCGGAATCATTTCCAAAAAATCTGTTTTTAAAACCTTTTTTAACGATATTCTTTAAAAATCTTCGTAAACTATGAAGAGTTCTCATGTTTCATTTAAAATGGATATAAATAAGAGTAAAAGAATTATTATTTAAATATATAATTATCATAATTGGTCGTACAAGAAGAAAATAATAATGAAAGAAAGAGAAAAAGTTGTTGAAACTTGATCTAGACGAACTTGGAGGAGAGGGTTAGTTGAAGGCTCTCCACATTTTCATTCTTAAATATTTTCAAATACATGTTTAAAAAATATAAATAGTAGTAGATTTATTATTACAATTATTTAGATTAATATATTTTTATAACACTAATAATATCGAAAATATGAATGATTAACCAATATCGTCTTTATTTTTTTATATCTATCTCTTTGGAAAAATATTTTAAGTTTATGTGGAGGGGTTACTTAAAAATTTAGTCTTGAAACAAGTTATTTATTTTCGCCGACATTTTGGCCTGAATTTGAGGCCTTCATGAAAGAAAAATTAGGGGAGAAAGATATATAGCTCTAAGATGACTAAATCAAGACTGTTAAAAAAATATGTCCTTATGAAGGTAGACTGTCAACTAGTTACCTCCAAATTGATTATTTTAAGTTGAATCATTTTTTAAATATATAAATTTAACAGTTAGGTTTACAATATTAAATATTATTTAACTTAAACATAAATTCCTAGACACCCCACACATCGTAAACATGTGTTTTAAAGGTGATTTTTATTATAATCGTCTTTCCCGACTCATAAAACCAAAATTTGGTGCTTTGTGAAATAAGGCCTTCAATACCATTCTTTTTACATTTTCAGCAGGAGACCAATCACTCTGGATTGCTAATCGTAGAATCCTAAAGACCCATGAATCTTTTACTCCCTTGTGTCGAGGAGATGGTTCCTGGGTCTCTTCTGACAAAGGCAAGACCGAAATGTTTGCCCAGCACCTCAAGCAAACATTTACTCCTCATTCAGATCCCTTAGACCTGTCCGAAGTCGCGGAGATTGAGAAGTCTCTGCACATGCTATTACCAATGTCTTGGTAATCCTCTCACCTGCCTAAGCGCAAATCACCCGGATAAGATTTAATCACCGGCCAAATTCTCCGTAATCTTCCCAAGAAGGCAATTACATTCCTGACCTACATTTATAATTGCATATTCCGAACTACACACTTCCCACTCCTCTGGAAATATTCTGACATAATAATATTTCCCAAACCTGGAAAACCACCACATAATCCTTCATCCTACCGTACTATAAGTCTCATTCCTTCACTTTCTAAGGTTTTCGTAAAAAGTCTATTAAAACGGCCTTCCAATGAACCCTTAAATATCCTCCCAAATCATCAGTTCGACTTCGCATGTAAGCATTCTACTGCCCAGCTAAAATACTGCCCAGGTGCTTTTTTGGGTGTTTCTCAAGCATTTGATAGATTCTGGCACAGTGGTCTTCAGTTTATACTGATATCCATAGTTCTTTGTAACTCTTACCCAATCTTTATGTCTTACTTATCCAACCGTTTCTTTAGGATTCTTTCCTATCTTCCCACTCCCACCCTAAAAATGTTTCTAACAACCTACATGATCATTTCGAAAACATTAAATAATGGTATGGCTAACAGAGAATAGAACCAATGATGCAAAATGCGTTCAAGATATTTTTCTTAAAATTGTAAAATTTGACAATGTACCTTTACCTCTCTCAAGTTCCGTTTGTTACAACTCACTTGGGGTAAAATTAAGAGACAAGAAGTCAATAAACAACAAAGAATCCAGATTAGGAACTCCAATAATACAATAGAAAACAATCTGATGTATTACAGGACTAATCTGGACATTCGGGGTAAAAACCTGGTGTGTCACCAAGCCTTTCAATATCCAAAGAATCAAGTCCTTTTAATCCGAAACTCCCCGAAAAAAAGCTAGTGTAACCCATTAGGAATCCAATTCCTTCTTTCACCACGATTTTATATCCCTTTTGTTCAAGACATCATTTCTTCTGCTTCACTGTTTCCCTCACTAAATCATTTCACAGGATAGGCCATACCATTCCAATTAACTGGCATAAATCCACTAGAAAGACCATACTTCCAAATCCAACCCTTATAACCCTCCACTATTACGCAAACGAAGATGGCTCTTTCGAGTGCTTTCCCCATCCTACCTTTCCGAAAAACCTAGAGCCAGCCTTACTTTTCCTTTGGCATGTATAACGAGGTGTACTTCACAAACTTTAGTATTGTAATACTAAATAACACCTATCGATTTGTAATGAAACATTGGAAATCTCAGGTTGTGTAGAACCTGAGTGATAGACATATTTATTTGGAGAAAGTTTTAAAACAAATTGTTTTTCTTATTTTTGGAGTAAAAATCGTTTTTCCGGAGTGCACTAAAACAAAAAGTAAGATTTATTATAATATAAAATACATTTTCTTAATGATTAATACAAATTTCTAATGATTTAAATAAGAGGATGGTGAGTTTATGAAATTCCTGGGCAAAACTTCCCCTATTATTCCCATATTCTTCAATCCAAACCTGGTCTGTTTCAAACATTAAGCCAGAACTGTTTCTGTCACCACACGTGTTCACCAGCTGGAATTCGAGGGCCAACTCCAGGAAACATTTCATTCCAGTTAGAGAGTTCATGAGAGTACACACAACTCCACAACCTCCAACACCCCCAAACCCACTCATACCTTTTCTACCCCTACCACTATTAAGTAATCTCACGTTAAAACAGAATCTAATTTGTAATATTTTTGACAAATATCATGTAAGCCAAGAGTTATTACATATTGGATATTAAAAATGAAGAAAGAGCTCCATTTTTTTAGATATATATTGTCCCCGTTTATCCCGTTTGATTAGTAATACTTTTTTTTTTTTATGTATTTGATTAATTTATTTTTATTCTAATTTTGTTTATAATCTCTCACTACTTATTGTTACTATGTGTTTATAACAGATTTCACGTTTGGAAATTAAGCTATTTACGTTGTTTCCATGTCACAAACTTTGAAAATTTCAAACCTATTTCACGAATCCTGCATTGATTAAGCTAGAAAAATGGATCTATCAAAATTTCCGATTAATGATCCTTGTGGAAACCATTGTAGATAAATGTGCTATATCGATCTGATATATAAGCTCAAATACATTTCATTAAGAACAATGTAAATTATCCATAAGTGTGTCTACGCGATTTTTTTTAAGTGCCGGAAAGGAACAGATTATTCTATTCTATTTCAACGAGGTGAAAGGGCAAGTTACACAGGGCAATGTGCTCAGGCCTGTCGTTTTTAAACTATTACTAGCGAATACCCCACCCATCCATTCAATCTCTCTCCTGGCCCTGTTTGCTGATGAAAAGCACTTACCAACACACATTTTAAACATAATCTGGTAAATGGAGTACCACAGGGCAGTGTGATTGTTCCTAACCTCTTCTGGATGACCGTCATTATAGCCCTAAAAATCGATCCAGGATCCATGAACTCATTATTCTTTGCTGATGATGATGCCATATATAGTGCATACAAATCTCCTGAACATCAAACATCAATTGGATTTCTGCTTTTCAATACTCAAACGAAATTCATGCCTTTCAAATAAAAAAACAAAAAAAAAACAGGAGAGGACTGATTTCTTAAAAACTAAACTAAACTGGCTTAAACATACCAAAATTTTAAAGGCTTTGGTTTAGCTAAATATTTTGAAAATATTACCAAATACAATATTTGTAGGGGTAGGAAAAGTATGCTTTTGTTATATAGAAGTTTAATTCGGCCTGTATTGGGCTTCGGTTCCATTGCGAAGGGTTTAAAGCATTTGTTCTTCATCAGAGAATGTCTTCATTGATGAAATTTTATTTATTTTTTTTTTGCCAGGCTGCTCTGCCAGGATTAAGATCAAAATCTCTTATATAGCTTTCTACATTCATTCTTTTGATATCACATTACAGTACGGTAATTCTATATTATAAATAATATTGTCAATTATTATTGTGTTCCCATGACATTGTATTTCCACAGTCCTGAAGATGGCTTACAATGCAACTTCAGCAGATAATCTTTTAATAAAAATACACTTTTTTTAAATTTTTTATTTTTTTTTGGATCTACCTCGACCGAACCCCAACTAAAATCATCTAATAATAATATCTATGGTAAAAAAACAAACTATCCTTTTACTAGTATAATTGTTTCCCTCCAATTATTTAATGAGAAGATATATTTGAATAAATTATCTCCTTTTCCTGTCTCTAATACATATAATTTATTTTCTTTTTCGTAATTTATCCTTCTTCCTCTCTTATTATTTCTCTGTTTTCTTCTATGTACCTATCAATACTCATTAATCTGTCTCTCTTTCTCTCTCTATCTTTACGTCTTTCTCTCAATTTATCTTCATTTCAACTTCCCTCTATCCACTCTTGACAACACTCTGGTCTTGCCCCACTCTCTCACGAAGTATGCCATTGAAGAAATTGCCAAGAGTTCTCACTTGGGACTGTTGAGGGGGTAGAAAAAGACTTTCCGAGGGAAAAACTTAAACTTTTATCCCCAAACATCCTGTTTCTACCAATCGATTCACTAATTTCTTCAGTGAGTTTTCTTCTTAGTCTTTCTTAAGACAAACTACAATAAAGAAAAACTAATTATAAAACTGTGACGCCACATATTGGAACAGTTTGAGATTTAGATCCCTAAATACTTTAATCCTATATTTTTTAAACAATTAATGAGAGGGAACAGAAAATAAAAAACTATCTGTCCTCGCCAGGAATCGAACCTGGACCTCCTGCTATCCGGGCTGGAATGCAAATTAATCCATTACACCACAAGGACCAGCCAGCTATCTCATTCAGTTCCCTCTACATTAGCGAGAGCCTAACTTACGAGAAAGACGAGAAATTCGTCTTAAACTCGAAGTAGCTGACATTGTCATGCATTTTGTCGGCTCTCGTCATTTACTTTATTAAATTTTAATTTTATAAATATTTTATTTTGTTGTGGTTTTTAATCCCACGTAAATTATTATTTTTTTAAACAATTAATGAGAGGGAACAGAAAATAAAAAACTATCTGTCCTCGCCAGGAATCGAACCTGGACCTCCTGCTATCCGGGCTGGAATGCAAATTAATCCATTACACCACAAGGACCAGCCAGCTATCTCATTCAGTCCCCTATAGATAGTTTTTTATTTTCTGTTCCCTCTCATTAATTGTTTAAAAAATAATAATTTACGTGGGATTAAAAACCACAACAAAATAAAATATTTATAAAATTAAAATTTAATAAAGTTAATGACGAGAGCCGACAAAATGCATGACAATGTCAGCTACTTCGAGTTTAAGACGAATTTCTCGTCTTTCTCGTAAGTTAGGCTCTCGCTAATGTAGAGGGAACTGAATGAGATAGCTGGCTGGTCCTTGTGGTGTAATGGATTAATTAGCATTCCAGCCCGGATAGCAGGAGGTCCAGGTTCGATTCCTGGCGAGGACAGATAGTTTTTTATTTTCTGTTCCCTCTCATTAATTGTTTAAAAAATAATAATTTACGTGGGATTAAAAACCACAACAAAATAAAATATTTATTTAATCCTATATGTGTTATAGGTTATTCTACAATGAAATTTAAGTTAATCGACCCTACTGGAAGCGCTAGTAACTGTACAAATGGCCGAGAATGTTGCAATATTAACTCGAGTGAGAGTATTCTCTGCCTTCTAAAATGTCAGCACATCGCCTTATGTTAGGGGCAATATTTGATATTGGTTATTGCCCATTGACATTGAAGATGGTGGATTATGTAATTGCCACTACTCCTGCAATAGTTAGAATCACTTCCTTAGAACCCCGGGATCTGAAGATGGAACTTTGAGATATCTCAATGATTTAAAAGAAAGCTTTTATCTAGAGTCTTACTCAAATACAATTAATGTTGTATTGTACTATGATGGTGCAGATAATGTTGCGAATCAGAAATTAATGAATCAATTAAAATAATTTTCCATGTGATATTTTGGCAAATTTATCAACATTTTTCATATGCGATACAATAAAATGATATATATATATATATATATATATATATATATATCTTACAAATAACTATTAAAAAAAAATATATGCCATTTTAAAATTTAGACCTTATCTTAACATTTGTATTATTGAATCGTAATGATTAGCGATCACAACCAAATGTTTTTAGAAATAACTGTTTATTTGGTTACCTATAATTGTAGATACATATATTTGAATAGATGAAATGTGTTTACAAGAATAACAGGGACAATATTTATTATTTTTCTACAAAAGCATACAGTTCAAAATATTTTTAGAAAATCATTTTATAAAATGTATTTGATTTAGGATGTTTTTAAATGGAAGTATGCTTAAATCAGAAATCATCGAGAAAATCTTGTGAGGAGGGATTAGACGGGGATTCAGTTTGAAATTTGAAGAAGTAAAAACTAATTTGTAAAGAAAAAATTTTAGTTATTCGTAATATTTCGGCATAAATTTCTATCCTTTTTAAACGAAACATACGAACTAATAAATTATAATAATAATGAAAAAAAAAAAAAAGAATGAAAAAACTATAAAACTGTGAGTAATCAGCAATATAAATTTATGATTAATTAGATTAAATACTGGACATATAAAAGAAAAAGGAACATGTTTGTTTTATAAAAATTTGAAAGTGTATATACCAGTGAGGGGTGACTCCTGCTCTAGTACAACTGAATCATGACTGAGAAGTATTTTATGAAAAAATAAGAAGAGGAACTGGAGGGGGTGGGTGGGGTGGACGACAAGTAGAAAATCTTGGGTATGCAGCTGTTTTGGGAATAATCTTAGTTAATTTGGCGTCTATAACCTACCCATGGTTGATTGCGTCCTTATGCATTTAAGCCCCCAGATTTACAATAAAGTTTTATAATAAAATGGTGAACCCATTGAAATAATAT
>KZ807363.1:30568-44601 GCA_000696205.2 Oncopeltus fasciatus | reverse complement strand
CCCCCCCCCCCCCCCACGCCCACAATATCTGTGCTCGAGACGGCTAACTCACCCCTTAATAATAAATACGCTGCATGTACCCCCATACTAACTCGATCGTCTAAGAACGCGGGGGAGGGGGGTAGTCAACAATCTCCAGTAATTGAATAAGGGTAGGAGATAACTGACCATATGATGTATTTGTACAATAATAGTAGGGGCCCTGTCAGAATGGATTTAAGAAAAAAAAAATCCTTCACAGTCTAAGCGGATTTCCCATGTATCATTAAGCTTACAGATAGATAAGAGTGAATGAGTAAGCACAATTCGGATACATATTAAAGACTGGAGTAGGGGAATAACTCAGCTCTAAGAGTTACATTTGTAAATTTCTCCTTAACAAGTGTTTTTCCTAAAAAATGTACTAGAAATAAACCAAAGGATATTTTTTTTTAAATTCTCTTACATAGCTTTCTACATTCATACTTTTGATATCACTTTACATTATGGTAATTCTGTATTATAATATTGTGTATTATTATTGTATTCTCATGAAATTGTACTTCTACAGCCCTGAAGATGGCTAACAATTTAAGCCGAAACGTTGGCAGATAATCTTTTTTTAAAAAAAATACCCTTCTTTTTCTTAAATTTGTATTTTTCTTGGATCTGTCTTGACCGAACCCCAACTAAAATTATCGAATAATAATATCTACGGTAAAAAAACTCTAGAAAGATCTGAAGGATATTGCATTTTACCTCTATTAAATTCTATAAACCTAATCACTATATAATAGGTTTTTAAAACTAAACTCAAAAACCACCAAAGATATTAAGACTAAAAATTTTGGTCCCCATTGTTCACAGGATTTCAGATAAAAAATTAACTATTTCAATATTCAAATTCTATGGTTTTCAAAAACAAGCATTCTGCCGAATTTGGTTTAATTTATCATTTATTTGCCGGCACTAGAGAGCGTACAGGAACAAACACATGTATATTTATGCAATAGAGAAACGGGGTAAGTATTTTATAAATTTTCATCATATTAGCAATGTGAAAAGCTTTATTACCTTACTGGTAATTTAAGAAATAAAGAAACTGAATTTGATACTTGGGATTATTTTTACTTTCAGTTGAATATTGACTATTTTAATGACTTTAATCGTTTATAGAGAAGTGAAAAAATTTTAAAACTTAAAATTTAAATATTTATATAGTTATGAACATTACAAAAGTGACTTTTCGCAGTATCACTTCGCTCCTCATTGACGAAAAGCGAGAAGACTCCCCCAAAAAATTTACTTATTGTAATTTTTTCTTTTCGTTTGTACACTACACTCAATCTTCCACCTGTTCCTATCTATATAAATGAAATATATAAAAATAACGTTCAAAAGAATGAAATAATTTTTTTTAGTTTCCAACAGGAAAACTGATTACAGTTCTGTAAAAACGGGCGTTCCCCAGGGCAATTTGATTCACTCCCTTTTTTATACAGTTTACATATCTGACGTCATAACCTATGCTGACTCTCTCCTATCGGTTTCATCATCGATGTGTGTATCGTCACTTAAATCCAGAAGCCACAGCTTACTTAAGAGCGCTTAATTGATATCTAACGATCATTAATAATTGGATTGGAAATTAGCTATTAAAATTCAATGAAAATAAGAGTGTTTATTATTAAGCTTGGAACCAAGTTTACTCTTCTTTCATACTTACTACATATTCTCTTTCTAATGATACCTAGATTTCTCCCATGACACAAGACAAAACTTAAGCCTGAAGGTATTAGACCGAAGTCAAAACCTAAACATAAGCTACAGGATATAATATAGACTTCTTAAACGGAGATCAAAACCACCAGAACAAAAATAATTAATGCTTTAATTAAGAAACTAATGTGGGTTTATAAAATGAAAACATTTTACCCCACCAAGTCTTAAATGTCGAAGGCATCCAATCCTTTCTCACCAAAGTACTTAAAACCATTTTATGTGTTCCCTCATGTGTATCAAATTTAACACAAAGACCTCGAAACCTATTTTATCCAAGACAAAATACATTTGTATTTTTTTCAAATTTCACAAAAAAACTTCCAAAACATCCAAATTTTAGCCATGAATCTGTCTTCCCAAATATATCATGATAATTCTCAATAGGGCTTAAGCTGAGACCTGTCCTGTTTAATTTATTATTCCAAGTTTTGGTAGCACTGGCCGTTTTCACTCCCTAAGTCGTTTTATTTTATATACTTTCAATAAATCTAATCACTAAAGATCAACCGCCAATATGCCCTAAATGTAGCTCTCAAATGAGCGTTCAACATTTCACCGAGGAATGCCCATATTACACTAATCTATTTACATGTAAAAACCTCCCAAGACAACTGTCTGCTTTCCTGGTAAACCATGAATCCGATGAAGCCAAACTTATGTGCATTTTAAGAGAAACAGGCTTAAATGAAAAAATCTAATCCCCCCCCCCCCAAAAAAAAACAACTAATTGTTAATATACTTTTTAAGTTATATAATTTATATTTCTGCTTTTAATATGGTTTTGTATCTATATTTGTGTATGTCACTGTGTAGGTGTGTATACGAATATAACTTATTGCACACTAAGTACTATATAACGTAATGTAAACAAGCACTAAAAAACGGAAAACATTAAAAAGAATAGAACAGTCATGACGTAATAACCATGATTTTGATCGCCCTATAACCTGATCCTAATCCTAAACCTGAACAATTATTATCTAAAACATTTACAAAATGTATTACTAAAAATAAATCTACACATAGCGTTATTAAAGTAAGTGCCCCTCTATCCGCATTTATAAAATTATAATTCATTTTATCAAAAGGAAATGAAATTACAACATAAAAAAATGTTTGAAGTGAACGTCAATAAAGAATAAATGAACGAGGTGGTGAAATAAAAAACACTTAGTTAGTTAATTAGTTAAGTAGATATTCACAGCCGTAGATAAAATAAAACAGGTTTATTATCCGATTTATTGTTGCAACAATGTCTGCTTGTTTTGCAAGAGATTCGGAGAGAACTCCCAAGGCTGAAGCTGTTAAATGTACAATTGAAATGTAGGTCTTAACAGTCCTGCAATCTACTAAAGAGTCTTCCCAAAAGGGCCTGTCTTCTTAATCGAGAAGAAGAAGTTTCCAAGCGAGGCTTCTGAGCGCAATAAGCCTCTGTCTGAGGACAATTAAGGCAAATGGAAGACTCTGAAGGAAGGACGAATCGAGGGGCAGAGTATACAGTCTGCAGGGGTTCATGTATACAGTCTGGGTTCTTGGGGCTGGGATGTCATCCTTGGTTCTGAAAAGAGAGTAAAAGCTCACCGCTCTTCAGGTTAGGGGAGATGTAAAGGCCAAGAACGAGGTTGTGACGTGAAATGAGGAGTATTAGTTCTTTTCTCTGAGAGATATTTAGTTACTACAAGAAATGCAAAGGGATCCTGAAAAAGTTCGGGGAGTTGTAAATATTATTTAATCTGCCTCAGTAGTGTAGTGGTCTAGCGCGCCTACCTGTAAAGTAGTAAACCCGGGTTCAATTCCCTACTGCGGAAGTACAATTTTATTTCTGGCTCCCTTTGCATTTCTGGTATAAATTTAACGTAGGTTTATAAACCCCAATTAATATCATTATTCAAAAAATATATTTAGTTACTTACTCATACAAATTGAGCAGTATGACGAAATATGTCTTTGGGTAAAAAAGGAAATTTGGTCAATCTATCTTATATAGAGATTCAATTATAACAGTTACTATTTATTGAATTGACAGGAGAAACACTTCATCCTCTAAATGAAAGTAGATCTTATAGGAATCAATTAATTATAATTTTTTTAAAAATGGAATAACTTTCTCATCAGTTTTGATATTATTATTATATTCTTATATTTCTAGAATATTGGTGGATTATTTTACAGAAAAGTCAAGGAGAGTAACATATTTCTTTCTAAAGAATGAAAATATTTCATAACTAGGAATGTGTACTATTAACAACTCATCCAAAATGATTACTAGAGTAAATAACATGTTTCCGAAGGGGTTCGGTGCACGACACATCAGTTTGCTGCAGACACAATAACAGCGGTTTTTGATTTATAATAAAGGCTATATATTTATAAAATGTACCATATAGTAAGCAAAACTACTAGTATCTACTAAAGATTAGGTTTATATATATACCTATTACATAAGATAAGATTACCTCCCGAAAATTTACCGACTGCTAACCTGAATTTTTACGAAGTTCTAACTTCAATATGTTGTACTTCGAACCCTCTTTTGAAAACATATACTTTTTAATTAGCATTTAAGAGTGCAACTAGGATAATCCCGATGCAGCTTCGCCACCCTCCATCAGTTCTATATTTCTAGTACCTCCTCCCTCGTAAAGTCCATAGTCTCTATGTTTACACCTCTACTTCCTCTCGTTTTAATTATGGTTGTTTAGTTTACTCGTCGATCAATTCAAGCTGAATAATAATTATGATTTGCCATGTTTGTATTCCGTTCCGCGAGGGAAGCCCATATCTCGGAATGGTACGTAGAATAAGAAGGTCTATAATCTTCTTTCTAAATAAAATATTTTCTAGATTCTTTTCTCCATCAGGTTTACCTTTATAACCTGTTTACTTTAGTTTTCCCACATTTTTCGTCCTATGCGTTCCCCGAATACCGATATTAACCCATATCCTTATAAAACTACGGAACTCAGTCATCCCTTCTTTATCAGATTCTCTCATCTCTGGAATTCCTTTTCTCTAAATATATATTTCTGGAGCTCCTCCTATCTCTAATCCTTATAATTTCAACTATTTCATACCAATGTTAGATTATCTGTATTGTAATTAGTTTTTGAGATATTTTCATTTTCTTATATAGTCAATTATTATTACGATCGTGCATTATTTCAACTTTACTGTGCATCACTTTAATATCTTCTTTTTCTTTCCTTTTTTTAAATATTTCTTTTCACTGTGTGCTGTAATTGAAAATTGCATGTATACTTTAGTAAAATAGAAATTAATTTCTAAAAAATGTTTGACTGATAAAATTTATTTGTTAAATACTATATAGGGCAGAATCAGCCATTTTGTCTTCTATTACATTTACTGTGGTTTTTAAAAGGGATTTTAGTTCCAGAATAAATTAAATGGTACAGTTACCCTGCACCTATGGATAGTTCTATGTAAAATAGTACCAGGAATGCACACCACGCATGCTTTGTGCTTAAGAAATATATATATATATATATACAAATATATATTTCATCTAGAAAGATTCGATGTCACCTTTTAATAAGGTAAAAAGGAGATATATATTCGGGAATTTTTTTAATCACCCGAGCGCATTCATGTTTATGGTTTTCAACATGAGAACCAAGAAATCTCGGAATTTGGGTATCAGAAAGAGGCTAAACAACATATAAAGGTTTCTGCAAATTATGATAAAATCAGAGAGTATCATTTTAACACCATGGGGGGATTCTTAATGTCTGATACCTGATATATTCTTAAAGATATGATATCTCTCTCATTTTACATTATTTAAAAATACTTAAAAAATTGTGAGAAATTCATCTTGTTTAATATCCTTCGCTCCAGTACACTAAAAATTACATAAATATATTATTTTCATANTTATTATTTATATTATTATTTGTAAAATATTTTATGGTGTATACAAGTTAAAAGATATGAAGGGACTCACCCATTTAGAAATGAGCTTATAGAGATTACCAGAACGGAGTACAGGGTTGGTTCCAACGGAATAATTAATCTTGTAAGTGATTCTAGCTGGAGAAGATGTGTTGATGCTCTTTTGTGTGCTCGCTAATGCGTGAACCCCATTGTTTATGTCTTCTCTATTGTTTCTAGAGAGCAGTAGATCTCTCCTAAAGCAGGAAATTCGCTAACTCCTGTCAGGGCGAACAGGGCAGAACAGGGAAGACACGGGACCTTTCTTGTATTACCTCGGTAGGCACAAAGCCGAAGGGAGGTTCGAGAAGTTATACAAGGAGATTGTAAATTCTAGGCCTCTTGTTCCTTCCATGTATCTTCTTGTATATAGAGATAATGCATTTTAACTTTAAAATGTTCTTGTATTTAATTAATAATATGATGCTATTTTTTTTTGTTGATACCTGGAATTTTCATAACATAAAAACTAATAAACAAACGAATTTGATACCCTTTGCTAAATTATAAGATATTAGGATATAAAATACCAATAGTAATTGTAAGAAGATACAAATAACGATTTTTCAAAACAATTAGCTGTAAAATAACCGAAATAGTTTCTGTTCAACAAATTATTTATACTGATATTAGTAAAACACTAAAGAGGTTACAATTGAGATACTATATTGAATACATGACCGACCAATGTGGAGGCGAAAGTTGATGAAAGAGGATCACTCATTTATGCTGGGCAGGAAGTATAGAATAAAGTATTTCTACAAAATAGATAAAGCAAAACACTTAAACAATAATTCTACATACATCAAAACTACCCAATTTTGAGGAGGGGGTGGTTGTGGTATAGATTAAGTTGGGTTAGTTTTAAGAAAAGATCATTAAAATATCAAAACAATATTAGTCCTTTTGCTTTAAATTACAACAAGCCGTTTCCGATTATTGGGTGATAATGTTTCATTTGAAAATTTATTATAATAAATACTAATGTTAGCTGTGGTATTTAATCTAACGTTAATTGTATACAATGAAATCAAGGGAATAGAATAAAACGAGAGTCTAACAAATAGCTTACAATGTCAGCTCCTTCAAGCATAAGACGATATATTCGTCTTGCTCGGGGGTTTAGACTCGGAATAAAGTGCAGGGAGTAGAAGGAATTATGTGACTAGCCTCGGTAAGTAATAGGTACCATACTTGCCTTAAAAGCAGGAGATCTGGGTTTGAGTCATGGCTAAGGTATTAAGATTGTTTTATTCTATTCCCTTGCATTTATTGTATTAATTATTATAGTTTATTTGAGGATTAAATTATCAATTATGTTTTTAAAAAATGTTGCAGAAATATATATTTTACAGCTATTTAGTTCTATAACTCTTTGTCAGCTGCAGTAATGATAAAGAATATAAGATTATAGGAATTCTGGCCTGAATAAGTGCACATCGGCTTCTTATTATAAAACTGTTTTAAAGGTACAGCCTGAGAGTAAATTTTTATTTTATGAGCTAAAAGCTGTAATTAATTCTCTCAATGAAAATATTTTACACTTCTGTTATTACGTATACAAATTATTATTTGAAATTTGGGGCGCCGGGGTAGCTCAGGGGAACCGTAAGGGTCTCGCGATTCTGACACTGCGGGTTCGAAACCCGCCCAAGACAATATTTTTTAACTATAAATAAAAGCTTGTCCTGAGCCATAAGTGCTTAGAATGGGATGGCAACCTGTAGATAGTCCCTCCCTCCATGACAATAAGTGGTTGAAAGGGAGGCTAACACTATAAAAAAAATATAATAAATAAATAAAAAATTTAAAAAAAGCAGGTGATGAATAACAAATCACACAAATTTCTTTAACACTAATNAAAAAAAACATATATACATTTATGTAGATAAAATAATAAAAAAAGATTTGTAATCATCAGATATACCTTTCTAAAATTGATGATAAATAAAATTTTGAGGTAAACCTTCTACTAATGAAGATATTTATGAATGTAACTCTGAGAACTTCGTCCTCCCTTCCTTTTTATAAATATTTTATTTGTTGTGGTATTTAATCCCACATTAACTTTATGCAATAAATGCAAGGAAATATAATATAAAAAAATATTACTGTCTGAGCTAGGACTCGAACCTCGGATCTCCTGCTTTCCGGACTGGCGTGCTAACCATTTACACCCCCGATACAATGTTGTCTTATTTGTCTCGGTGGTGTAAATGGTTAGCGCGCCTGGCTTCCTCACTTCCTTTCTGGCCAGTTTCGGGCCAGGTATGGTGGTCATTCCTCAATGATCCCTACCACTCACAAGATATAATTCGTGTTTGCACATTTTTGCTGCGCACCTTACACCAGTGAAACATGTGGAATCCAGCAAGATCACTCAGCTCCTGCGTTAGAGAGGAGTTGCTTCCACGATGGATATCCTCCAGTAAATATCGGACCATTCCAGCGCTCCCAATATTGGATAGAGTTGAGTCATTGTTTTAGAAGTTCCAGACTTCCAAGTCGATCGTTAGTACATAGCCTTGCACTTAGGTCCACTAACAACCACCCTTATCCATTGTGCTCCTTTATTCGCCGCTGGCCTTTAATTGAAATTAAAGAGAAATATTTAGTCTGACCCTATTTATCAAATATTCACATAATTTATAAATTTTGTGCTCGGTTGAAACTATCCTTGACCTAAAATATAAATATTATTTAACCTTTAAAAAGTAAATTAAATGAATTCCGTCAAATTTTTTTACCTGAAATTAGAGAATGAATTATTGAAAAAAAAACTTTTTTTTTTTAATCGTGCAGGGGGCTAGAAAAAAATCTCTCTACCCCAGCCGGTAGAGCCGGTATCTCCCTGTACGATTCAAATGAATAATGAAATGTAGGTTTACATTACCACAATTATCATCAAGATTTAAAACTTTTTATTTTTAATGTTGTATCATTGTAAATCAGGTGGAATGGATGATTTATTATTTATGTTAATATTACTGTGCCTATGTGTATTCCTCTTACCAGATGCTTTAAGGACTGCAAGAGTTATAAGTTTCAGAATTTATTGCTCTGAAGGAAGTTCCCGTCGAAGAATTCCAAACAGTTTGTCGTATATCAAGCGAGTCTTTGGAAGTATTTACGGAAGGTCCTGGACTGTCTCCACTAAATATGTACGTCTCGCTAAATAAAAAAGAACAAGAAGATTTCTGGCAATAATTCTTACACGGGAATACATATTGTACAGAATAATCACAACAAAAAGAAATAACATGGTTGATGGTTAGTTGGCCGTCTCGAATATCATGTGAGAATGGTCGGGGTTTCGGCCAGGAAGAAAAAATATACACCAAAATTTGGAGTAATATTTTTATTTATGTTACAATGTGAACAACCACCCTGGGGAGATTTCTCCACTCAACACCATTGCTCAGTTGTTTTCTGCAGTTTACAATGTGAACAACCACCCTGGGGAGATTTCTCCACTCAACACCATTGCCCTGATGATGGCTTACTAGGTAAGCCGAAACGTTGGCATAAATAAAAATATTACTCCAAATTTTGGTGTATATTTTTTCTTCCTGGCCGAAACCCCGACCATTCTCACATGAAAAAGAAATAACCTTTTCCCAATATTCTGACAAGAATTAACTTTGGATATAATTTATTCTATGGACGTAAATTTTGATGTTTGACAGGCAATAAATTGTGGTTTGTCATGTACGGAAAAACTTAGTGTATCCAGCTCTTAGAAGGGTAGTATTAATATTGATAACGTCACAATGATATCATAAAACTCTATGGATTATATAATATATAGTATATGGATAATATCTACGTTATAGTAATTCAAAACGTGACTCGTCCTTGATTTGCCATAACTATGATCGAAAAACCTCCTCAGAAAAAGCATGTTTTCTAACGGCAGGGAACCAAGGAGCCTATGCAAGTAACAAACAAGTAATGAAGTGCAGCATACTTTCTACATAACGCAAAAAATTATAGTCAATGAAATTCATAAGTTATATATATATATATANAGCTGGTCCCGTTCAAATGGTGCGCTCACTCATGATAGCAATATATACACATATGTGTGCGTGTTTGTCTCTTAACGCTCTAATGGCTACTACGCTCTTAATGAAATTCGGGACACAGCTTCAAAATTCAAAACAAAAGGCTAGGCATTTCCCTATATTACCGATAAAAAAATGACGGGGAGGGGGGGGGCACACAATGTTTTCTCTTTTAGCGGGCGTAATATTTAGTTAAGAATAACGAAATTCTAAGTAGATTTTTTTTTATCAGAAATTTAAATAATTTAGGAGTCACAGAAAATCTAAATTATTAGAAGTAGGCAAATGGAGAGTTTTTTTTGTTTGTTTTACTGTAGATATTATTATTTGATGTTTTTGTTGGGGTTCGGTCAAGGTAGATCCAAAAAACACACAAAAATGAGTATTTTTTTAAGTCAATTATCTGCCAACGTTTCAGCTTGCATTGTAAGCCATCTTCAGGGCTATCATGAAGGCGAGAGGGGACGTCGGGATACTAGTATCCCATTTTCATGACTGGTCCTCCTTAAGTCATGAAAATGGGATCCTGGTGACACGACGTCCCTATTCGCTTTCATGATAACCTTGAAGCCTGTAGGCAGATAAGAAAAAAAAAACATATTTATTTTAAAATTTTATTCTTTGGATCTACCTTTACCGAACCCCCCCCCCCAAAAAAAAAGTCTAATAGAAGTGGGGGTTTTTCTGTATTTAACTTCACGGCTTAGAAGCTGCAGTAAGTTGATTTTTTTTTATGATACTTGGCATTCTGTTTTTGAAAGTTCGTTATTGAGTGAAATCGAAGGAATTAGACAGAGCGTTTACCTGAAACGTCAACTTCGAGTACCAATACGTTCTTAAGATGTGGTGGGCGTAATATTTAGTTTAAAGCATCTAAATTTAAGAAAGATTTGTTTATTGATATAGGAACTAATTTTATGATGGAAAAATCTTTAAATTCAATTTTTCATCAGCCACGATGCAAAATAATTCGCTTAGTTTACGCAGTTAACTATTTGTATCTAATAGTTTACTCTAAAAATAACCGAAATATAAGTAAAATTGTATTTCTGAAATGCAGCAGACTGAGTATATTTGATAAGACACTTGAGTTAAGATAAGACTATTTACTTTAGTGATTTATTACAAATCGTTATTGATTTAGTAATATTTAGAAGTATTCTTTTATATATATCATTTTGATATCAGTTTTCTTTCTTTAAGATGAGTTGTCTCCTATTAGAGAAAATGAAATTCACCTTGTGCTCAGCCGTGATACTGAGCTGCGTGTTCTGTGCCGGGTGTATCACTCCCGAAGATGCGAACAAGATATCCGACGAGTTCCTCAAGAAGGTCTCAAAGGAGCTGCCGACGCTGATATTCCAGCTGAAAGTGGATGTGGAGTACTGGTGGCGTTGGGCGGGAGTGGAGCTAGTCGTGAACGCCACCGCGAGCAGGGTGTCGAGGGGCGACTTCAGACGCGACGGACAGACGCTAGCCGGGAAGCACGGGGACGCCTTGGTCACGCTGGATGTACCCCTGGCTACGGGTCCCCTGGAGGTGCGCCTTGGCGTGGGTTCTCTCGTCCTCCTCCAGTCCATGCTCTTCCAGGCCGTGCTCGTGGCTGAGGAGTTACCTCTGCTGACCATCTACTGGGAGCATGAACCGACCTCTTTCAGACACTGCTCGGCCTCGGCCGTCTTCCGTCCCCCGCCTCGCGTACGCCTCACTCACTTCGCGCCCGATGTCAGATCCTGGGCGGGAGAGCTAGCTAGCTACCTGGTGAGACGTTTGTCGACCTACAACTTCTTCATGGACATGATTATCGAGAAATTTTTCTACCCTACCTTCCTTAAGGGTATACAAGAACCACTTTCCAGTATGGCATACGATCTTCTCTGTAAGTTAAAAAATTAATTACATCCTGTGTCAATTTATAATGTAACCCTTAAATAAATGTTTGTCTCATTCCATTGTGGTCCTGGTTTCGATATACATACTCATGAATTAAATTTATAACATAATGATTTTTAACTATCATACCTTCTATATCCGTCTTCATTGGTTTCTGCAAACCATCTTCTGTTGGCGAGCGCATTCGGCCAAGAAGATGGACAATGTCCAAAAGCGCTCGCCAACAGAAGATGGATTGCAGAAACCAATGAAGACGGATAATAGAAGGTATTATAGTTCTATATTCATTGGTAGTGAAAATAATCTTTTAGATTATTTACCTAATGGTTTTTACATTATTCAGGCCAATTAAGTATGTTTAGGCAAATGATACACACTCGCCTTCATAAAACTAAACATCATCTTAAAGGTAAGAGTTTATTGGATCACCAAAATTTTAAATCTTAATATCTCCGTTATTATTAGTATTACGAATGTTGTATTAGATTTTGACAGGTGTATAATGATTTTAACATTTATTTATTTAAATTTTAAATTTTTACTAAAGGCGTATATTAAATAAAATATTTAAGAATAAAACCAGGATTGTTTAAATTCAATTAAAGAGCGAAAGATAAGTTCAATGTTTTAGATTGAACCTATTTGGATAAAAAAATTTTCCTATAAAAAAGTATGTTTTTTACTGAAGTTATTTATATAAAACAACCTATAAACAATTTTAATGTATTTTAACAATATTATATATTTATTTTATATNCACAGTCTTCGCAACAAAATGGAGCAGTCATTAAAGGAGAATTGCGAAAGATAAGTCAGGGAATAATGAGTTCTGGTACATTACGCAGCCATAATTCTGAACTCACAAGAGCAGAACAACCTCTCCCATGCCGGGATTATGAGAGCAGAGTCTAGAACAATCAAGATGGCGCCAACAAAACATGGTTATGTCATAGGTAAAGTGGTATTTGGAAAAGTGCAATGAATTAGTTCTTTAAATTTCTGCAGAAACGCAATTCGGTTTGCCTTTGACTTATTCAAATATTGTCTTGGGCAAGAATTATTTCAATTTAAAAAAAAAAAGAAAATATCAAAGATGAAACATTTCTTTAACATTAAATGAATCTGGTATGCCCACATTGAAAACAGTCAGTAATTTGTGGATTATTCTTTATTATTTAGGAGACATAATTGTTAAGACCTATCTGGGCTGGCAGATCAAAGTAACCCCTTTACTTTGAACTATACATATATATATATATATACCATGAGGTACCCTCCCCCTCAAGGAGCTTAAGAATAGAAGACTCGCCCAAATCTTCGAAATCGTCAAGAAATGTACCAATCCCATGTTCCGTGATGCAGTAACTCACCACTAACAGGTTCCTGGCAGGGTTCTACAAGTACTGCAACTATGTCAACCCAGTGGAGTCAAAATCACGCTCAATGTGGATACATATATTTTTAGTAGAATTAAGTAAGCTTGTGAGTTAGCATGTAAGAATTAATAACAACCTTAGCACATATGAACGACGGTTAAGACAGTGAGTCTTATCAGTGAGGTGACTCTCTTCCCAGATGCTAATCATCTCATAGACTTCCAAAAGTAAACAAGCAACCGACATTAATACGGGTAAGAGGATCACCATTGTCAAATGTACGTGAAAGAGACACTTCCCTAATAGCTACAGACTGCTAAGCAAATAGCAATTCGTCCCTAAAATTTGTTACACTGAAAGAGGCAGCAGTAAAAGAACAAAAAAATTTCGCTTTCATTTTACTTTCAGCCCTGAAGAAGTCATCAAATGTGACCATTATGGGCTTTTAAGCAATAAGCTTCTTTTTAAGACCATAAGAAATAAACTTTCCCATGGTGAAGCCTGGAATAAACATTTATGAATATTTCAGAAGACTGTGAAAATAAATTTTTCATTCTACGTTATAACAAAATTTTTATATAAAATGAAACCTAAGGGATAATATTTCTAATCTCTAATTTAATTCTTATTCGTCTGAAACAAATTAAGTTGACTTATTTTAATAATAAAAATGGCAAGTGAATCTTAATTAAGATCTATTGCTGGGATGGTTTACGACCAGAGATAAAAAAAAAACAGATATGGAAATGAGAATGCCTTTATAAAATACGACGAAGAGTTCTCCCCTATGGACCTTTCTCTTTCTGTCCCCGAATATAAACGAATTACTTCAACTTTACAAGTGTTTCAAATAAAAGTATTTTTCAAAATATGACCGTGAGCCTAACCAGTTTTCAACTTTACTTTTTATAAATGTTGTTGATTTTTCACCGATCGAACTCAAGAAAAAGCCTATATGGTCTGTAGCCTACTACATATATATATATATATA
>KZ807363.1:16514-28025 GCA_000696205.2 Oncopeltus fasciatus | reverse complement strand
GTAATGGATTAATATATATATATATATGTACATTAGGGTAGAGACTAGGCTTGAGTAGAATTGGGTAAAGTAGGGTCGGGTAGAGACTAGGTTTAAGTGTAGATGGGTAGGGTAGAGACTAGGCTTGAGTAGAATTGGGTAAAGTAGGGTCGGGTAGAGACTAGGTTTAAGTGTAGATGGGTAGGGTAGAGACTAGGCTTGAGTAGAATTGGGTAAAGTAGGGTCAGGGGTCAGATAGAGACTAGGCTTAAGTGTAGATGGGTAGGGTAGAGACTAGGCTTGAGTAAAGTTGGATAGGGTAGAGATTAAGCTTGAGTAAAGTTGGGAAGACTTGAGTAGGGTAGAGACTAGGTTTGCGTTGAGTTGAGTACTGTAGAGTAAGCTGGGGATTAGGCTCGAGTAAAGTTGAGAGGACTAGGTTAGGGTAGAGACTAGGCTTGAGTTGAGTTGGGTACTGTATGGTAAGCTAAGGATTAGGTTAGAGTAAAGTTGGGAGGACTAGGGTGGGTAAGAGACTCGACTTGAGTGTAGTTAGGACTAGGTTAGGGTTGAGGCTAGGCTTAAGTGTAGTTGGGTAAGTTAGAGACTAGGCTTCAATAAAGTTGGGTAGGGTAAAGACTAAGTTTCAGTAAAGTTGGGAGGACTTGGATAGGGTAGAGACTAAGCTTGAGTAGGGTTTGGTACTGTAGGGTGGGCTGGGGATCCTAGGTAAGAGACTAGACTTGAGTGTAGTTAGGACTAGGGTAGAGTTGAGTTGAGTTAGGTAGGCTAGGGGCGAGAAGAGAGACTTATGTTAGATTATGAATTAGGTTTGTGTAAACAAGATTATATAATTTAAAAAAAGTAAATTTTATTGTAGATATTGAATAAATAGATAAGTATTAAAATTTAGAATTTATTTGTGTAAGCTTTATATTTATTTGTATGTTTGAAAAAAGTGGATATACATTCATATAAATTTTAATAATATAAATACAACATGATGAGAGCTCTTCATGCAGACTGTGGTAATGTAAAAGTTAGTTATGGGATTTTTAATACTAGTTATTTAATTTCTAATTAGTTTCATCAATAATTTTCTGTTGATGTTTGTGATTCTATATATATAAAAACTAGTCTTGAGATTGGTAAAAAAAGTTTTTAATTAATCACACACGCAGACACTAACACTCACTTTAAAAAAACTGAAACGTCATAAAATTTACGATACAGGAGTGAAGTAGTTTTATTAGCTTTTTATTTTATTTTATTTTTTTTTTTTTAATAGAAAATAAGTTTAAGACTTGCTTAGAAACAAGTTTAATAAGCAATATTTCTACTTTTAACATGCAATCAAATTTTTCTTATATCCATGTATAGTTTTTCTTCAAATATAAAATAGAGAGAAAAAAAAATTAATGTGACCAAATGGAGAGTTTTAAACCTCTGGAGACCATTAGTACATAATTTGACGGGATTCGGTAAAATCAACTTGTTGATTTAGCTATCAATATTGAGTCCCAACAAATTCTCAACTAAAAATTGATATGTATTGTAAGATCATGGTCCTGTCATTTAATAGAAAGAATAAATTAAGGACGGCATATTGGGATACTAGTTTAAAAAAAATAATTTTCGGAATATTGGCTTGAAGAAAAATTAACATTTTAAAAACATCGTATTTACAGAATTATAGAGAACAAATGATATAGAATTTTTCATCTCTGAAACTTGTAAAAGTTCTTGAAAGAAGACCTCTTCTCTTATTTATTCTAAAGTGGTTTCTTTTAACTAATTCAAAAGTAAAAAGAAAAGAAAAGTCATTTATCTTTTTGAGAAATTATTGAAACTTGGGAATGTATCTTCTAACTTTTATTTTATGGTACGATTGCTAATTAGTAGAAAAAGTTATTAATTAATAAGTCAAAAGTACTTTAGAAAAGTTTTCCACTCAACTGAAAATCCGAAAATTCCACTCAACATTAAAGGAAATGTTGATTGAATATATTTTCAAACATTTTAATGGCGGAAAGAAATCCCAATTAGCTAAAACTTAGCAGTGCTACTTATTTTAGTATGAGAACGCTGTCAATTTTCCACTGAAATTCATATTATCGTTCATTTAAAACATGGGATTATCAATTGATCTTCTCACATAAGTCTTCATCACTACCATATATTTATTCAATTATTTTATTAATATTTAATTTGTTTAAAAATGAAACACTTTATTATTGACCAAAGTTTTTGGTACATATGTTGAGAAAAGTTGAAAAAGTATTGACATAAGATTAGTCTAAGAAGACTTATATAATTCTACTATATTTTGAAAAATACTTTGAACTATACATGTAATTCCAAATTAAACTATATTCAGTGTTCATTTATAAATATTTTATTTGGTTGTGGTTTTTTATCCCACGTAAATTTTAAACAATTAATGAGAGGGAATAGAATAAAAAATCTAACTGTCCCCTCTTTCCTGGCTGGGACAGTTATATTCAGTGTTCATTTTACCTACCATCTTTTGTCACCTAATTCTAAGCATATAGTACTGAACAGTTCTAAACAGTTTTTTAAATGTTATTTTGATTAATTCTTTACAGGAGGGACTCAAACATACAACTCTAGGTCTGAGAAAAACTATTGGAAAATTATAATTACAATAATCGTACTAAAATAGTTTAATTACTGAAGTTATGACCTGACTAAAATCTTATTATTTTATTTCAAGAAACAAATTATATAATTTTATTCAAAATGACTTTTCCACAATAATATAACGAATTATATAGGAAAATTATTCTTCTACATATTATCCATTTACTTATACGTGTTTTTAAATTTGTGTATTATATGTTTCATGATAAAAAATTTCTCTACTATATTTTCGTTATAATTAAGCCATTTTAATTAGGAATATGGAAGTTTTCTTTATTTTAAAGGAATAAGTAGACAATCTATTAAGAATAAGATTTACTTAATTGAAAAAATTTTTGCCATTGGTTAATGAGAAAACATGATAAAATTTTTGGTGCTTGATATTATTGGAAATATGTATGGTTCTGAAATTACACTTACCTCTATAGGTCAATTTTTTTTTTTACTGTGTTAGCCTCTCATTCAATCACTTAGGGTCATGGAAGGAAGGGCTATCTACAGGTTGCCTCCCATTCTAAACATCTATGGCTTTTACTAATAAATAAAAGATTGCCCTGGAACGGATCCCTTGAGCTACCATGGTGCCTCCCTAAGTCAAATCTAAACATTTCTGATTACTATTGAATGTTATGTAGTTGTGCATTTCTGTACTTAGCGGGGTATTTTTATATATGTTTTTATATATTGCATATTTTAATTTTTTTTCTTTAAGTAGTAGCTTCCCTTTTAAACCATGGTCATGGCAAGAGGGGCTATCTACAGGTTGCGACCCTATTCTAAACATCCATGGCTCTGGAAAAGCTCTTATTCATGGATAAAAAGCTTATCCTGGGTGGGGTTTGAACCCGCGAAGCCAGGATTACGTGAGCCAACGAAAGAAGCCACGATTGTGCTTTCTTTAAATCGTGTTATTTAGAAATCGATTTATTCTCCTAGTAGGTAGATATATTTGGTATATGTAGTAGAATTCTCACCTCAATCCAACGAGCTAGAAATAAGTTGGAAGTTTACAGAGACCGCCACTCCAAAACACTCTCGTCTATTCTGCTGATGTTACTGTCTTCATTTCTCGAAGTTTATGTAGCCAGTCACAAGTCGACTGTTTACTAAGCTCTTTGGCTCGAGGGCTTTCGTGCCATCTGGATCGAATGTCTATAAAAAGCAGTATGTCTCTTGAGAATTCTAGTTCTTTTTCCTGACACGTCTTGTGTCGGTAGCTACAGGAAAACTGCAAGAGATTAATTGAAGCCGTAAAAAATGTAAAATGTAAATAACAAGAAACTATGCCTTTTTTTTTGCATAAGCAATTTGTTAAATTTTTGTTACTGTTGCTCAAATTGTTCTGTTGTCACCTAAATGACAATAAAAGTTCAATATTCTGAGTAGAGTAAGCAAATTCACATTAATTTAAACGTGAGTAATGGCGTATAGGGAACATTTATTATTGCTCAGAAGATAAAACATTTAAAAACTAATTTTTGTTTTATGTTGATCCCCACTCTTAATAACTTTTATGTTTTATTGAAAATATGTCTATGCAATCATTTTAATACTATGAGTTAATATTGTGACCTATATCCTGCGAAAGTTTATATTAGCTAGTTATCTATATGAGTTCAGGTTAGCCACTCTCATAATTATTTAATTTTATAGATTGGAAAAAACAATTTAGTAATTATTTTAATATTCCATGTGAATTTTGTTCCGCTTTTGTTCAATAGAACATTAAAACTTCTCTTTTCATACATTAAAAGTATCTTTTACACAAACTTTTATTTTTATTAATTAATGTTTCTTTGGCGAGTTATATTCATCAGTTTATTATATAAAATGTTTTTTTAATGACAATTATATAAGTATTTAAGACCCTGAAGTGACATACTTCATGAAGTTTTATTTATTTATAATTTATTAATTTAATCATGGGTTTTCTAATTTTTTAAAATTTATTTCGCATGCTTTAAAATATTTAAACTTTTATCTACTTGTTCTTAAAATGAAGATTCAATGAGTGAATTAATATCAGAATTGCTATTGACGTCTGATTGGTTCTGCATTTGACACAGCTCTGCACAATTATAACCCACTAGAATTCACTCTTGGACATTCACTGTCATTCATTCGTGGTTCGAAGTTAATTCGCATTATAATTATCTATGCAAGATTACTTATGAGAGTTAAACTTGTTATTAACAAGATATGTATTCATAATTTATGGATTATGTATGTAGGTAATTCAATTTTCTCACTCTCGTTATATTTTATATTATTTAAATTTCATAAGACCATTTTATAATAGTATATATAATATAACAGTCAGAATATGTAATTTAAGTTTTTTAAAGAATAAATTAATTTATTTTACATGAAGTCATAAAATAGGAAATATTGATTTTCTGAAAATTTGTTGCGTTAAATTAATTAAAATTTTTATTAATCTAAGCCTATTTAATATATATAGGCTCATGAGTCTATCTGAATAGAAAAAAAAAAAAAAAAAAAAAAAACCATTTCTGCAACAAGTAACAAATATTTAGGGGGGTATTATCGATGTCTTTATTCGTGATCCATGGTTCAATAAACAAAGAGTATGGTCTCTAATGGACTGTGAAATAAATAATGGTACCAAAAAAGGAGTGGGTATTATCCGGATCACGCTAGAAACTTTATGGCTCATAAAAACAGCTGCACAGAAAAAAGAAAATCAATTTTGAGTACAATTTCAGGGACAATTGTTTCAGGAGCCCAGTGCCTTAACCAATGGATTACTATTCAATACTTTTTTTTAGTAATGACCAAAAAAAACAAACAACTAAAACTAATTGAATATCCTTATGGTTAAGGCATAGGGCTGAGCCTACGTACTGTACCAAGGAAACGCTATATTTTCATTCTGTGCTTCTATTTATAAAGTTATTGTGAATAACTTGCAATCGTTCATAAGCAGACAGCCCTAATTGGTACCATTGACTAGGTAGAGATAACTCAAACGTCTAGGAAAGACACTGACTATAAGCCTCATATGTTACAAATAGTAGACAGATTTAGCATTTACCTCGGGCCAAAAACGAATAGCTAATAATATTGTAAGATATGTTTTTTTCCTTTAGCCACTATGCATGTTAGATGCTAACACTAAGTGGCTAAGTGAGTCACATGATTTTTCAAATGATGAACAAGACATTTTCTCACTATGACAATCATATAAACAATTGGCCAACTTTAAGTAAAAATATTCCTGAGGAATGGTATAACGGAAGCCAATCATAGCCATTGAGGACTATGTTTCAGGGGCCTTAAACGTCCCAGAAGAGCATTTGAGAATCGTCCAATTCAGCCTTTGTTCCAATAAATTGAAACCACTAATGCTTGACTGTCTGTAGGCAGTCCTCTATAGATCTCAAAATGGATAAGGGTAGTGTTTAGTGATTAGTAATAAAAGTGAAATGTCATGAACGCTCTAACTATTAAAGTATATTTAATTATAATTTTAATTTAGATACAAACGATTGTCTTGATTACTTTTCGTGTATTTTAGTTTGTAAGGGTAATATTGTTTTCATTAATTAATAAAAAAAAAAAGATTCTTTTTTTTGAATTTTCAAATACAAACATTTCATTTACAGTAGATTAGATACATATATCGTTCACAGAAGCTATTTGATGATATTTTAAAATAATTTTTAGAAATTTGCATATTACTATTTTTAGTAATACACCTAAGTAATATCTAAGAAAAGCTTTTTTACAAAAAAAATATTATGTAGTATAAATAATAGAAACACATATTTTCTCTATGAAATATTAATATTTTACATAATTCATGAGAGGGAACAGAATAAAAAAATCTATCCGTCCTCGCCAGAAATCGAACCTGGATCTCTTGCCATCCGGGCCTAGTATGCTGACCTTTACACCACAAGGACAGGCTAGATATCTCACTCTATTCCCTCTTCATTAGCGAGAGCCTAACTTACGAGAAAGACGAGAAATTCGTCTTAAACTCGAAGTAGCTGACATTGTCATGCATTTTGTCGGCTCTCGTCATTTATTATATTAAATTTTAATTTTTAAATATTTTTATTTGTGGTTTTATTTATCCCACGTAAATTATAAATAATTAATGAGAGGGAACAGAAAATAAAAAACTATCTGTCCTCGCCAGGAATCGAACCTGGATCTCCTGCTATCCGGGCCTAGTATGCTGACCGTTACACCACAAGGACAGGCTAGATATCTCACTCAATTCCCTCTTCACTAGCGAGAGCCTAACTTACGAGAAAGACGAGAACTTTGTCTTCAACTCATGAATTGTTTATAATTTACGTGGGATAAAAAAAACCACAACCTAAATAAAATATTTAAAAATTAATATTTTACGAAGAAGAGAACAGATAATTTGGAAATTGAAAATCAATTCTCTCCTTGTTCCAACTAAAGGTTTAATTTTAGGTAATGAGCTTAACTAATACGATTGTTTTTAAATTCTTGACTTTTTTTTTATGCACATTTTTTTCTATCGGTTCTCTTTAATGGAAAGAAACCATTGTCTAAACAATGTGTGAAAGTAAAATTTGTTTGTTTAGAGAAAAGTATGAAATGTAGGTGAAAAACCTCCAATAAAATTGAAAAGTGCACTACACTTCAGCTATTACATCCCTTCGTTTCCACTTGAAAGACAACCCTCCCTGAAAATGAAACTGTGAAAAAAATTTTGGGGTGTGGGGGGAGGGGGTACAAATGGTTGGATTAAACTTCCGAATGAGTGAGCAGTATGACTGAGCAGACCTCCTTCGGAGATGGGCTTTTAAGTATAAAAAATGGTCTGGGTCCAGACTCTGGAACTCTTGAGCGAGGGCAGGGCCAGTAAAGAATTAATAGCTAGGTGGCGAGGTGATAGATAGCGCTGTATACGCCTCAAGTAAAGCCCCTGTGGCTTAGCTTTCCCACCCCCCACTCTACATCCCCTACTGCAACATTCATCACCCTTATTAATTCCTTTTCATACTACCCCCTTGCATTGAAAAGCCTTACTAAAATTAACATTAACTCGTAGAAATCCTCGTAACATTACAAAAAAAAAAAAAAAATTATGGAATCTTCAAGTTTAAAAATCATCAGATTATCTTCGTGATTTTCTGGGCAGTATGAATGTCCGCAGATATAATTGGTTTACGAATCATTATAAACTTTCAAGAAACTAAAAATGTAGTAATTGTTTGGTGGTTAAAATGGAAGTGAGACATAAAGAGCTCTCAATAAGGGTTTAGAAAAGTAGTTGAAAAAAAAAACCATGTAAATTTTTCTCTTAGCTGCTGGTGAATCAAGTTTTATATTTTAAATTTCAAATGATCATGATAATACGATATGATGGTGAGGAATGTTTGGTGCCGTTAGCAATTGAAAAAAAAAATAAAAACATCATTTATCTTTGATTAGAAAAATTCTTGAATGAGAGACAAAATTGTGCCCCGTTATTATATACATATATAGTGTTACTCAACACATTGAAATGCTAACCACTGAAATATGTAAATATCTAAGCACACACGCGCGCCTTATTTAACGCGCCTATTTTATAACTAAATCTATAAATTGTGCCAATATTTTATTTAACTAATTCACTTTTGAATTCATTATTAACAGATCAGTAGAAACTTAAATATTATTAATTTTATAAATTAAAATTATAAATTAATATGAATAAATGTTAATAATATAACCGGGTTGGAGTAAATCCTAGTACACGATTTTATTAAACGATAAATATAATGCAAATTTTATAATTATCTTTCGCTATACACTTTTAGCACTTAAATAAATATGGCGATCACTACAGTGTTTAAATTTGGAATTTGGAATATGGTCTTGTTTGCTTCAGTTGGTCCGCAAGACCGCTCACGAAGACGCTTACTCTTGAATTTAAGGGGGTAGCGACAAAATCGGGGTTGAGGAATGGCGTTACCACGTCTCTCCTTCCGTCAGTTATACCTTAATAAGGTATTTGATTTAAAGGTATTTAATTTACTTTTCTCTAGGTGTTTGACAGATATAGTGTCTCTATAGCCAGCAAATCGGCTCTCAAAGTTAAAAGAAGGTGAGAGTCTCATTGAAGTGTGCCAAATTTAAATTAACCTACCCGTCAGTTGATAAATTTTAGTATTTTAGCTTGTAATGTGATTAAATCCCCCGCCCCCCCCCNACTAAGGGCGGGATTGTTAGCAGTGCCGAGGGAGAAATTACCACACATACTCCGCCTGGTGTGTCAGAATGCCAATTCGTCTGATATGATTTTTGTCTGCGATCCCTAAAACAACATAGCTTTATAGCTATTATCCAATTTCCACACTTACAAAGAGCTAAAAACTCGGATTATGCCATCAGATATCAATTAAGACTTTTTATCTCATTACTAATTACCGGAGTTCTGACTTCTTGTCACTACTAAGAATGATTGGGGTCCACGTCTTTTTCTCATCGCCGATTAGGCTAAGGGTGGACGGGGATGGTGCCATCCTTGACTAATGATGGTAAATGATTGTATTGTATATATATATTAATGGTAGATATCATCTTGCAATTTAATGAAATATGAAATCCGTGGGTTAAGGTAATGAGAAAGAGTATGTGTTGTGTATTTATGCATGAGTTTGTCTCTAGCTCTGCAATAAATTATCAAATAGAGCTGAGGAAAAATAATGTTTTTTGCTGGTTTAATTTTAATCATTCTTTTTCCCAATTATTTTAATCATTTCCAGGTTAAATTATTTTTCTCTGTAGAGTAAAAGCTCTAGTGAATTGAACTAGCATGTAATACAATCTTTTTGAAATTCATTTTCTAATTGTTGGCGATTAGACTTTAGTAATATATCTATTTTCGATGATACTGCAGGTGTATTGATGCTTAATTTTAATAATACTATAACCTTGAAAAAACATAAATGAATTCTTGATGGAATTATTTCAGATATTTATTTAATGCATGATTCTAAGATGACATTATTTTCAATATTGCTCTTGATCTAATTTATTTTGTGTGATGATATCTAGATACAACTTGTTTAGTTTTCAACTCAAAAAACTTTTTAAATGGAGAATTTTTGACCGTAGTTATTATTAGTAGGTGTATATTTGTTGGGGTTCGGTCAAGATATATAAAAACACTGTAAACCATCTTCAGGGTTGTTGAAATACAACGTCATAAGGAAAAATAATTAAATGATTTACATTATTATTACATAGAATTGCCATAACTAAATGTAATGTGATATCAAAAGTATGAATGTAGTAATATATGTATAAAAAAATTCAAATTCACCACACCCACTTAATATGAGGGCGAGCTAGTTTGTTGAATGGAGAATTCAAGATAACTGTGGGTGACAGAGGAATGTGAGGCGAATTACAAATATTGTGTAATAATTGTATACAAGGTTGTGAGGTCGGAAGGGATGGCAATGTGACAGTGAAGCAGTGAGGGGAAGTATAGGTAAGGACACGAAAAGTATCTGCGTGTTGTAGAGCAATATGTTCAGGTATCTGTCTGTCTGATTGTGAATGCCATATGTTGTAGCTACTGATTTCTTTCAAATATATCATCTAATATGTATCCGTAATATATCAGAAAGACACATAAGATATGACCGTGGAGGATCGAGAGAGAAACACTATTCTACCCTCTCCAGTAACATCCATATTGTCTTCCTTTATTGTCCTACTGATTTCAAGGTCAAATTATCTGCTTATTTAATATTTGTTATTAATATCCTTAAAGAAATCTCATTATTTTGTACTTTTCTTTCTTACTCTTTTGTTAGTGTGATACGTTAGCTTCCCAATTTAAAAAAAATTAAAAATAGATATTTTTTTTCTCAACTCATGGTGATTAATGAGAGATCTTGCTGATTGCGGAAGATGTACTAACTATCTATAATCAAATCCTCCCCCTTTATGTGCCCAAGCTGAATTTATCGAGTCGAGTAGATGAAGTTGGGCTAAACTAACTTTGAGTGCTCCATATTAATTATTCCCAAGCGGAGGGGAACCCTTTCTATCTGCTAAGCCTGTTATCCGGCGAATTTTTAGGAAATATGAGATACTGTGGAAGCTAACCGGCATTATAACCTAACCACCAGCGAACTTATGAAAAACAAACTCTTCCAGCTGTAAATAACTATTTATTCAGTTTTTTGTAAGGGAGATATATATAAATTTGCTTTTTTATTCAAATAAGCTATCATTTCCATGTTTTCTGTATAAAAAATGATTAAGTAGATTGAATTGTCTAATTGCCACTTGTATAAATGATTTCTATTCCTTAGCAGGAACAAAATATAGACATTCTTCAATAATACAATGTCGTTATATATATATATATATAGTGAAAAACCTCCAATAAAATTGAAAAGTGCACTACACTTCAGCTATTACATCCCTTCGTTTCCACTTGAAAGACAACCCTCCCTGAAAATGAAACTGTGAAAAAAATTTTGGGGTGTGGGGGGAGGGGGTACAAATGGTTGGATTAAACTTCCGAATGAGTGAGCAGTATGACTGAGCAGACCTCCTTCGGAGATGGGCTTTTAAGTATAAAAAATGGTCTGGGTCCAGACTCTGGAACTCTTGAGCGAGGGCAGGGCCAGTAAAGAATTAATAGCTAGGTGGCGAGGTGATAGATAGCGCTGTATACGCCTCAAGTAAAGCCCCTGTGGCTTAGCTTTCCCACCCCCCACTCTACATCCCCTACTGCAACATTCATCACCCTTATTAATTCCTTTTCATACTACCCCCTTGCATTGAAAAGCCTTACTAAAATTAACATTAACTCGTAGAAATCCTCGTAACATTACAAAAAAAAAAAAAAAATTATGG
>KZ807362.1:428610-443596 GCA_000696205.2 Oncopeltus fasciatus | reverse complement strand
CGTGAGTCAAGGTGGAACCCTAGGTAACGGACTGAATCAGAGAGAGGTATAGGTATGTTATTGTATGTAACATTATTAGGAGAATCTTTTCTTAATTTAAAATTTACTTGTACGCATTTGGGCTCATTTATTTTAATTCTCTATTTACTGCACCACTGCTGAATAGCCTCAAGGTGGTTTTGTAAATTGTTAGAAGCGGTTTTGGAATCAGATTGGGAGGAGAGGATTGCTTTGTCATCAGCAAAGAGAGCTAAAAGAGTATAAGGATGAGTAGGGATGTCTGCAGTATAAAGGATAAAAAGGATGGGTCCAAGCACACTGCCCTGTGGAACACCCGTTTTCACAGGGTAGTGTTCGGAGTAATCTGATCCTTGCCGGACCCTAAAGAAACGTTTAGAAAGATAAGATTTGAGAATTAGGTAGATGTTACTTGGGAATATGGACTTGTGCTTATATAAAAGTCCAGTATGCCATACTCGGTCATATGTTGGAGTGACGACTAAGAACGCACCAGTACAAAATTATTTTCGCTCGAGGGAAGAGGAAATAAATTCTACAACGCAAAACATCTGCTGGACAGTAGAATGATCAATACAATATTAGTTTTAAAATTGTTTTAAAAGTGGGTTCGTTAAAATTCGATCGAAAGTAAATATATTTAAATTTTTAGAGACTTAAAATTTACTTCTTAAGGAAATTTTCAGTTCTCTATAAATTATCGTGAATGTATTAACTGGGTCAAACTCTCGTTTTACGAATTTCAAAAGTTGGTTTTAGTAAATAAAATCTCAAAGTCCTATTAGGATACCACATTAATCCTTTTCTTTGTCGATTTCACTGTAAGTGGTCTTTCAAACGCCGGCTAACCCCCTCCCCCCTAATTACCCCCTTTTCCTTCCCACCCCCCAAATACATGAATTACATTAAGATTGTCAATTTAGATTCGTTTACTCACTATACAGCCATTATATTCACTGCATGTTTTAACACTATCTAAAAGCAGTAATATATTTATTTATTGTTTATATGTAAATAAATAAGTATGTGAGTAGTCATAACCTTTTTGGGATCATTCAAGGGTTGTTTGTTTTATTGTCCAGATTGAACAGGTCCTGCTAATTTGCTCTTATTTTTATGGTTAAGTAACTTCCGATATACTTTATTTGAAACACACAAGAAGAAAAAGACCGAGTAGACCTAGCGAATTCATCTGCCTCGTAGTTGCAGTTGTTAATCATGTAAAACCTCCACTCCAATAGGTCTGATTTTGTTCAATAATTAACTAAACTTTTTTTTTTTTTTTTTTTTTGTTCTAGCTTGTCTAAATAGCCTTTCTTTATTGATTTAAAAACGACATGCTAGTTTGATCACACACTACTCACAGATAAATATTAGTGACTATCATAAATATTTTATTTGGTTGTGGTTTTTTATCACACGTAAATTTTAAACAATTAATGAGAGGGAATAGAATAAAAAATCTAACTGTCCCAGCCAGAAATCGAACCTGGATCTCCTGCTATCCGGGCCGGTGCACTTGCCCATTGTGCTACCAGGACTAGCTAGATATCTCATTAAATTCCCTCTACATTGGCGAGAGCCTAACCTACGAGAAAGACAAGAACTTCGTCTTACACTCGAAGGAGCTGACATTGTCAAGCTATTTGTCGCTATTATTTTTATTCTATTCCCTCTCATTAATTGTTTATTAGTTACTATCATTTTCAATAATTTTTTATTTTACAAATTTTGAAAATGATTCATGAAAACTACCTCAATAATTGCAATTAATCTAAATTCGCTAAAATATCAAGCTAGTATATTGTGTAAAGCAAGGAAGTTTTGTAAAATCTTGAATGATCAAGATAAAAACAGTAAAAAATAAAATAATAAAACACAAAATAAAATATAAAAACAGTTTTATTTAAATAATTACTTTACTTGTGGTATTTAATCCCACGTAAACGTTATACAATAAATGCAAGGGAATAGAATTTAAAAACATTATACCACCTCAGCCGGGACTCTAACCCGGATCTCCTGCTTTCCGGGAGAGTAACTGGTATGCTGGCCATTGCCCCACTGAGGCTAGTCAGATAATTCATTCCGATCCCCGCACTTTACTCCGATTCTAAAACCCCGAGTCTTATGCTCGAAGGAGCTAACGCAGCTAAATAAGCTGTCAGCCATTTGTTAGTCTCTCGTTTGTTTTGTTTTTTTCTTATATTTATTTTTAAATAATTACTTTAGTTGTGTTATATAATCCCACGTAAATTTTGTACACTAAATGCAAGGGAATATAATAAAAAATAAATAAAAAAAGACTCGTAGTAAAGTGCGGGGATTGGAATGAATTATCTAGCTAGCCTCGGTGGTGTAAAGGATAGTATGCTTGCCCGGAAAGCAGGAGATCCGGGTTCGAGTCCCGGCTGAGGTAGTAAGATTTTTTTTATTCGATTCCCTTGCATTTATTGTATAAAAACAGTTTTTATTTATTCAAATCCCAAGACCGAATTTCAGTCCAATCCTTCCTCTTGAAGTTCGATGGTCAATTTACTGTCTCTAAATTAAATATGTTTACATTTAAATAATCTAAAGGGTTATTATTATTTCTACCACCAATGAATATAGAACTCTCATACCTTATATTCTCCGTCTTCATTGGTTTCTGTACACCATCTCCCGTTGGAGAGCGCTTTCGGACATTGTCCATCTTCTGGCCGAATACGTACGTTCACTGTCACGGTCCGTATTCAAATCCTTAGCTTAAAAATGATTGGAGATAAAAGCTCCAAATAAGCCATGGGCGGTTGAACTATTTATTCTTAGGCAATGAGAATGACTGGTGGTGTTTATTATCTTTTTCCTTGCTTGAAAATTCTTATATTTATTAAATTTTATTTTTAATAATATCATTTATCTTAACTTGTACGTAATTATCTTAATTATCTTACCATAAAGCAGATTTATAAACAAAACAGTGCAAGATATTTCAATGCTTGTTCTAAAAATAAATGAAATGATAATTAGTAAGTAAATTGAAAAATAACAGTTGGTGATTTACAGGATTTTTTATATCAAACTACTCTCCAGCACTGTGGTCTGAAATCACAAGGAGCTTGATGAAGAATTCAAGTCAGTTTCCTCACTTAGTAAAAGCAGTATTGATTGATGATGCATTCTCTTTGGCTAGTCATAACAAACTCAGCTATGAAATCCCTCTCAATCTGAGTTTGTAAGTGTCTACTTTATTTTATTTTAGATAATAATAAATTATACTACTTGATTTCTTGCATATTTATTAATTTGATTAATTAATGTTTCTAAAATATGAATAGCCCAAATTTAATGGGTTTTCTTAGATATTAATAAAGCTTAATTTCAATTTTTTTTAAACAGTTTATTGTGGCTGGTTGCATTAGTTAGTGACTGTTTAGTTCTCAAATATTTTTGCTCTAACAAAAAAACGTTGTGACTTCAGTCCAAAAGTAAGGAATTGCAAACTTCCATATTTTCAATTATGAAGTTTAATGTTGGATTAATAATTTCAAGTCAAATTATGATTATTAACCTGAAAATTTTAATTTAAAAAAAATAGGTCATTGACCATAGAAACCAATATTAAATAAGCATGTCTCACTCATTCTTTGTGAAGACTTTTTCATTTTCATGNTGTTTGTGTATAAAGACTGGGAATGTTATTGAGTAAAATCTGATTAATATGAGTGGGAGATAACCTGATATCTCAAGTATACGTAAAAGCAGTTTATGCACTACAATAATTAGTTTTGTAGAACACAGATTAGATTATTGATAAAATAAATAGATTTGGAATTAGAAAGTAACTTTTAAAAACATTTAGAAGTGGGGGTTTATCAGAATTAAATTTTACTTTTTAAAAGCCGCAATTAATTGTTCTTGTCAACCATCTTTATACCGCTTGGTCATTTTACCACTTTGCAAAATGGTTTTATATTTTACCATGATATTTTCATACATTTATCCGTAGTCTACCTCCAATCTATTACCTTATGATAATATATTTAGTTTGTATTTTAGAATCTGATATAAGTAAAATAAAATTTCCAGAATAATGTCGTTTAGGTCCTGTATTTGGTATTATAAGTGCATATAATTTACATTCTTCTGATTGTAGGTAGTTTGGATAACTTATTTCGAAAAAATCAAGATCACTCATCTATTGTTCTCCGAGTTCACTAGAGTCATAGACAAGAGCTGCTGCAGTTTTTTTGGAACTCTTTGAAAAAAACATTTTTGGGTTTCCATTTTTTGATCTCTTCAATTTTACTTATAGCTAGTTTCGGATTCGATGCTATATCTTTTTAATTCGATGCTCCCTAAAGATAGACAATATGTGGTGCTATCGAGAACTTTTACATTAGTACAGCTCATGAGGGAAATCACACATTTTGAACCCTGTAAAATTGGAACAGCTCCTCAAATGCCCTCCGGCGCTGAAGAGGTTTTGGAATCAGAAGATGAAGAAACGCTGAGCTAGAAGTATGCAATGAAGAAGATATACTTTTCGATCATACTGCGGACAGGAATGGAAAGATGGATCGGAACATTTTGATTCAAGGAACCATATTCAAAAAGCGAGAACGAATATTACACTTATCATCTAAAAAACTGCAAGAATTTCATCAGAAATAGGTAAAAACCGTGATATTTCAGATTTTCCTAGAATATTCTATCTCCTGATATTATTTTGAAGTAAGCTAATCAGCAAAATACTAAAATATTCTATAGAAAAATGAAGGGTGAATAATGGCTGCGGTTTGATCTAGATCCTACTGAAGTCTATTCTTCATAATCCCAACGTTACTGGAAAAATCAGTTAAAATGGCGAACTCAAAATGCGTTTTAAAGACCAATAAGGGTTAAGTTTGTCAAGAACTAGATTTTAGAATAGCACTTCATAAATGAGGTTAAATCTTAGCAATACTCAACACTTGAGTATGCGTATGATCAAAATTTTATTCAATTTTATTTGAATAAATAAGAACTATTTTATTTTTTGTTTGTGTGTTTCTTTCGCAACATAACCCTGAAGAAGGCCTAAAATTTAGGCCAAAACCTTGGCAAAAATAAAAACTTTTTTAAAAATTTTTAGTGCAAGTGAACAAAATAAAAACCTAACTGTCCCAGCCAGGACAGCAGAAGATCCAGATTCGTGTCCTGGCTGGGACAGTTAGGTTTTTTATTCTGTTACCTTGCACTAAAAATTGTTAAAATTTACGTGGGATTAAATACCACAAAAAATAATATTTATAATAACTCACAAATTTATAATTTTCTCACGAATTTATAATGTTAACAAATTTGTTTTTATTTATTCAAATCTCGAGACCGAATCCACGACTAATCCTTTCTTATGCTCCCATACTTTCGGTGTTTAATGAAGTGGAGTCTCAAAAATGAATTTATTTTTAAAGCCCAAGAGTTATTTTTCTCAATATAAACCTATTTTTCGTTTCACTGGTTACATGCTATTAAGGGGTTAATACAATTTTTCATGTCGCTTTCAAATGCTAAAAGAAAAAAAAAAAAAAAAAAAAAAAAAAAAAAAAAAAAAAAAAAAAAAAAAAAAAAAAANTGTGCTGCTTTCCGCTATGACTATTCCTTCTTGCAGTTATCATTTTAAAAAAAAAAAAAAAAAAAATTAGTTCTTTATTGAACTAATCGGGCTGGTTGGAATGAGCTTCGGGGGGCATACTTACCCAAGCATATAACTTACATTTTAATTTTACTTTCCCAAACTGAGTGCTTACATGCTTTGGAAATACATTGTTACAGTTCTGTTGTGTTTTAGATACAAAGGAAAGAAGTGAAAAATAGCAAAGAAAACTGTATTTCCCGTGACTAAAATAATTTTGAATAGTTTATTTCGCACGCGCAGCTGATTCAACGATTAGCATCTTCCTATAATCCAACGTTCACAAAATAAACGTTTTGGTTAAAAATTTATTCTTGTATCTATACTATGTACTCCCTGGAAGTTGAAATTCCATTTTCAACCAACTACCACTACTGAAGTACGATTGATAAGAAATTATCATTCAGGTTCCATGCCTTCCTTGTTGAACATTATTCATCAATTACTATGGAAGCCAATTTACGAATTTGAATTTATCACTTTTGAGAGGTTTATATTCCTCACATTCATGTTTTCGTATTCTTGCATTTCCCGTCTTACTGTCACATATTTTGTTTACCCTGCGTTAATTGGCAAGCCGAGTTATTCTGCCATATACCGCACTAGTTAGACCTTATACATCTTTAAATGGAGAGTTTTTGACCGTAGAGATTATCAGTAAATTTTTTTTTTCGTGGGGTTCGGCCAAGGTAGATCCAAAAAAATACAAATTTAAAAAAAAATTTTGATTTTTAATTATCTGCTAACGTTTCGGCTTGCATTGTAAGCAATCTTCAGGGCCATCATTAAGGCGAATGGACCATGAGGGGACGTCGTGTCACCTGGAACACATGACATGACTGGATATGGGTTCCAGGTGATATGTGTCATCTTTCTTTCTGCAATACGCTAGGAATTCATGCTCATCCATGTTCATGTTCATCCAACATTCTCTCCTCCATTCACCAGATTTTTATCTTATAATATATTTCAAGGTAAGCTTGAATGGCAAGGGTGAAAGGCAGCATCCTTGTCACAATCTATTCGAGCCTTCAACAGACATCTTCTCATTAACTGACTTCTCGAAAAACCCAGCCCAGTCATGGTTTTACAAAACGCAACTTACGAAAGAAGGGCTTGGAACTGCTTTGGAATTTTATTCCTGTTCTTTTAACATACCATAAGTAAAAAAAAAAAATTATAAATGTTTGTTTTATTCCCTCCTGAACCATATTTTGCAGGGATCTGCGAGAGTACTTGGGTATTTAGTGAGTTGTCGACGATTTTGTTGACTCAGGATGGTTGTAATTTTTTTTTTTTTGTAATTTGGTGTGATATTCTTCTTCTGATTCTTGCTTAGGTATTGGCCGAGGTATTTTCATAGTGATGATTCATTCTGTTGATGATGTACACAACACTTTTCACGCAACGAGCAAAAAGTAAGGCTAAACTCAAATGAGTATAAATATACTCAAAATTTTTTCAAGGATCTTTTTTTTATTTAATACTTAACGAGTTCTTATGTTCAAACTTGCCCGATAATTTCCTTAAACATTTGGCTGAATTTTATTTTAGCAGTTCAGAGTCTAATCTGAATCTTGGTTGGTTTATGGATACATTTTGGCATCCTAGGTGGAGTTATGTTATCTATTAACCACAAAATGATCATTCAGGTGTTTAACTTCCACGGTTTTTTCCAAATAGTCGAATAGATTACGTTATTGTAGAACTCGAATTACTACCCTTTTAGCTTACGTATCTGTTATCAATTAGTTCCTATGGCTGAGCGAAGATAACGGTTCTTTCCAATCTTTGTTCTGAAATCTCCTGTGACATAACTTTTACGTACCTCTTAGATCTAATTACAATCTGAAGCAACCTGCCAATTACATTCGTATCTTTATTTATTTCCTTTTGTAGGTGTTGGCCTCTCATCCTAGTTACTCAATGTAGCATCTGCTAATGATTGGAATTCTTGCGTTCGATTCTCTCCTCATTGCGCGTTGGTTTTGAACATAAGCATGTCTAATACTTCCTAGTCAGAAGTTTTTTTAAGGACAGAGTTTTTTCTGCATGACTATCTATGAAGTGTGGGCCAGAATTTCAATCTGTGTACAAACACACACACACACACACAGATATATATATCCTACAAAATACATTTTGGCTTGGCTATTACAAATCAGGAGGAAACTCACACTTAAATCCTTGACGGCTCCTGCTCATAGACCAAAGTTAATCATGCAAAATAAAGTAATAATTCATTACGGATGGGTTGAATCACACTACCAGTGGGTACAGGTATGTGACTTACAAATATTGTCTTTATCCCATTCAATGAACCAAATTAGGCTGGAGTTTCCAGAATCAAGAGAGATGCACAGAATGAAATAAGTTCCTCACGCAGAAGATGCGTAATCTAAGCAGATATCACATGGTATATGTCAAATTTACTCTCCAAGCCCAAGAAAACAATAAGCCTAAAACATATCACATGCTCATGAGTTGTACCAAACTGGCTAGAAGGGTAAAGTAGNATATAATAGTTAATACTTTTTTCGATGTAGGGGGTGTAATATTTAATTTAGAGTAATGAATCATCACAAATTTTTCTTATGATGAAATAAATGTTTAAGACTAAATTGAGCAATAAAATGTGGGGCTTTACTTGAGACGCAAATTTTAATTCTACGGCCTAGAAACCGCATTCACTTGTTTTTTGTACTACAATTAAAATTTTACAATACATTTTTTTTTTCTTACAAAAAGTAAGTAAATATATATTTCATCATGTTTATTTATTTCTTCATAATTCTTAATTTTTTGTTTATTACTTATTTCTTCTATTTCCGTACTTCTAAAATAAGTTGTAAATATTATCATAGTTCTGTTCATAATATTTTATATTATTAGCCTATTGTTTATTTGTACTCTTTATTTTTATTGTTGCAACTAGGTCAGAATCAGCTATACCGTCGGCTGTGACATCTTTGTTATTCAAGGGGACTTAAGTCTCAGAATAAAATTTATTTTTCTTTCTATCTTTCTTTCAAATATTTTGAGATTTACTCAGCCAAATTGAATAATTAGAAGTGAGGGTCTACCTGAACCAAAATTTAGTCATTTTTCTTAATAAAACTTGGCATGCGGTTTTTTTAATCTGTTTACATTAAAAACAAAGAATTTGCTATTTAGCAAATCGAACGATTTGGCTTGTAAGATTACCTGAAACGAATGATTTCAAAATGATTTCAATGCTGCGGGCATAATAGGGGGGAGTTACCTAAAAACATTTCTTCTGCAGTAGCAGGTAATATTCAGTTTAGAGTAGTGCTACTCAATATAGATTTGTTTATTGATAAGAGAAATATATTATAAATGTGGAGATTACATTACATGATATGTAAAGTTCAAATACTAATATTCATCAACTCAGTGCTTAGTAATTCGCATACTTCACACAGTTCCTGTGTGACATTCTTTTTTATACAAATTCCTTCATTTTCTTAGTTGCCTCAATTTATTTTCTAATTATGTTGGAACAACTAAATAATAATAGTTATTGAAAAGAATACAGACAGTGACAGTGATCACATGTATTCGGTCCTCGTGATGGAAAATGTCCGAAAGCGCTCGCCCACAGAAGATGGTTTGCAGAAACCAATGAAGACGGATAATAGAAGGTATGGTAGTTCTAGATTCATTGGTAGTTCAATAACCCTTTTAGATTATTTACCTAAGCCATAGAGGTTACAGTGTGCTTCGTGAGAAGGGTGTGTTCAGAAACACGCCAGGCATTCCCCAAGTCGTTGCAAGAAGAAAACCTCAGGAAGAAAAAAAAAAAAAACTTAGTGTTCCGTGCGAGCATTGACCCGGGGATCAATGACACAGGAATAGACTGTTGTTTCCAGTTAAAGAGGCAAAGCATCTTTCCATAGTGAAAACAAAACAAAAAAAAAACTTTAATAATAAATTTTTGTAAGACCTGAGGAAAAAAAATATTAAATTTAATTAATCCTTGTCTACAGAGTTGACTCCAATAACGAAGAAAGAAGGGAAGAAGAAAAAAATAAAATCTCTAGCTAGAAGGAAAAGTAATTTGATTCCCCTTTCTCCTTCCGACTTATATTCATTTATGTACTTTAATGGGCAAATTTAATATCTAAGTTATTACAAATCTCTTGATAACCACGTGTTTCTCTTAATATGTTAAAAATTAATTTGCCAAGCTCTATATCACTTTAAATGGAGAGTTTTTGACCGTAGAGATTATTAGTAGATTTTTTTTTTGTTGAGGTTCGGTCAAGGATGATCCAAAAAAATACAATTTTAAAAAAAATTTGTATTTTTCATTATATGGTGATGTTTCGGCTTACATTGTAATGGTCAGGACTGTTAAAATGCAATGTCATAGGAAAAATATAACACTTAAATTATTTACATTATTATTACATAGAATTACCGTAATTGAAAGTAATGTGATATCTTTTACTAATTTTTAGTGCAAGGGAACAGAATAAAAATCCAACTGTCCCAGCCAGGACACGAACCCGGATCTTCTGCTCTCCGGGCCGGTGCACTAGTAGCATAATTGGTAAATGCACCGGCCCGGAGAGCAGGAGATCCGGGTTCGAGTCCTGGCTGTGACAGTCGGATTTTTATTCTGTTCCCTTGCACTAAAAATTAGTAAAATTTACGTGGGATTAAATACCACAAAAAAATAATAATTGTAATTTGATATATAATGCTGTGAAAAAAACAATTACAAATGTGTAGAAAATTTCACCACATAAAGGCGAGAGTGGATGTCGTGTCACCTGGATCACATGTTTATGACTGAGAGGTAGGGTTTAGAAATTAGGAGACATTATTTAGATGAACGACGTGGGTGTTTAAAGGGTGGTTGGTATGAGGCGGTAGGTACAAAGGTAGAGCGTAAAATACCGGGAAAAAGGGTAGGAATTACTGCGGATAAGTAACCTAAGGAACTAGGGGACAAGTTAGATAGGTTTATTTTGGAGTAGGGCTAATGGTTTTTCAGATTGTAAACAAAAACATCGGCAGATGATTAAGAAATATACATTTTTTTAAATTGTATATTTTGGATCAACCCTGACAGAACTACCTCCAAAAAAAATATAATTATAACACCTTAAGAAATTGGAAAAATTTATCATTAAGAAATATATTTAAGAATAAAACTAGGATAGAGCGTCTTCCTTCGTTCCTTCCCAACTGCCTGCCATATAAAGTAAAGAGGGATAAGTAGAGCATAGATGTATTTGCATACTCTCTACGTATACTCCATATATATTGCTTGTCCAAAGTCAGCTTTCCACATTGCTCTGTTTGCTCGTGTGACGAAATTACACATATTTCTGTCAATTTTCAATGTAACTAAAAGTCTCATCAGCTTGGCTTACACGACGCCCCTACTTTCATATTGGTTTTGAGGAAAATCAGGCGTGTTTTTGCTGCGTATCCATTTACCTACTACTGCGTGAGAGATTTCAAGGCCCAGAGAGGACTCTAGACCTTTCTACGCATCGGACTCTCGACATGCCGAATACGCCCTCCCCAGCTCTGACTAGTGGAATTCAGCAATATCTATTCAAATGTAAATGTTTGTTATGTCTTCATACTCATGTATTTGTCTAGTTTTTATGTGTTGAAGTTGAAATATTCAGAGAAACATTCAATCATTTTACAAAAATAAATGTTTGCCAAGAGTATTTTTAAAATCAATATATTTATTGCAAACGTGAAACCGAAAATTTTAACTAAAAATGATAACTTTTTCTAATCCAAAGAAAATAGATACTTCATTTTGTAAGCGGTAAAAAAAAAAAATAATAAAATTTTTGCAACTTTATAATGTGTATGTCTAAACTAAATTAGAATCAAGCCAAGTTTAATTGTCATTCAATAAATCCTTCGAAATATCAATTATCAATAAATAATTAGTGCAAGGGAACAGAATAAAAAATCAAACTGTCCCAGCCAGGACTCGGACTTGGATCTCCTACCAGGACTCGGACTATCCGGGTGTTTATGCTTCCATTGAAAAATCGGGACAAGTCTGATAAGTTATTAAATTCCCCGCACTAGTGTCGAGAGTCTAACCTCCGAGACAGACGAAGGAGCTGACATTGTCTAGCTATTTATCGACTATCGTTATTTACTTTTTATTTTCATTTATAAATATTACTTTAGTTGTGGTGCATTATCCCACGTAAATTTTAAACAATGCGAGGGAATAAAATAAAAAAAATCTATCTGTCCCAGCCAGGAATCGAACCTGGATCTCCTGCTTTCCGGACCGGTATGCTTCCATTGCAATATGCCGGTATGCTTCCATTCCAGTGCAATGGAAGCAAACTGGCCCGGAAAGCAGGAGATCAAGGTTCGGGTCCTGGCTGGGACATATAGATTTTTTATTCTATTTCCTTACATTAATTGTTTAAAATTTACTTGGGATAATACACCACAACTAAATCGATATTTATAAATCAATTATCAATCATTCATCAAGTAAAGAGAGCTATGGAAAAAAAATTTTACTAATTGTTGATTGTTATGATTCAGATAAACTTGACAGAAAATGGAGTTCACCCAACCAAAATGGATACTTGATAGAAGAGGATCTGGATTTCTTTTCTGGAGAAGAGAAAATGAATGTAAAAAACAAGTCAAATTTCGATGTGATGTAGAGGTATGTTTCATTAATATTGTCTTGGCATTCATTTATTCATCTAAGATAAGCTATTTAATTTTGACTCAACCAACAATAAGGATTAAAGGTGAATTATCTAGACTTTTAATCAAAATTTGAGCTGATTAAATTTAAAATATGTTTGAAACTTACTTAGTAAGTGATGAGTTTTTAATCTACCCCGCTATATACAGAAATTGTAGGAAAACTTTAGTGTGTTCGGCGCCTATGACTTGGTCGGATACGCCACTATGACACAATTATATCCCGCGTTTAAAACAAATAATCCGGGGGGAGTTCCGAACCTCTCCTCATCAAAATTTTTTCTTGCGGGAACCTCAATTTATTATTTAAAAAAATAAAGATTTTGATTATGTCTTATTGACGTCACGAAACAGGCAAGTTTCAATCGCCGGATACATAAAGGTTTATCTAGAAATTATACATGTTAAGAGATGGTTTCCAACATAGGATAGCATTAAATATCCGTTGCCGAAACTTTTATCCATTTCTAACATTTTGACAACTACTTTATTTTTTTAGTGATCTGCGATTCACGCCCGCAAATTTATTTATACGGGAAGTCAGATGGATCTCCTCTTGGAAGTAAAAATCTATCTATTATAGAATAACTAGTAATTCAATTACTTCATAGTGATTTAATCAAGTGTAAGTTGATAGATCCCATACCCCTGAGTTTTCCCTAGTGAACTCATCTTTCAATTTAAATATAATTTTATAGTAGAATGGTTTAATCTGGAAAATTAGACTAACCTGATGTTCTCAACCTTATTTCTTACAGATTAGAATTCCATCTTAAATCAGTTTTGCCACATAACTTCCATAAACTATTAAAACAACACTCAGTCGAATTTTAAACATTTGCAATAGATTCTCTGATGCAGATATTTTAATTATTTCTACAGTAGCATTAAAAATATTGAAATTCCTTCGCTATGAGTATTCCATATTTTAGATATTTTAATAGATGACCTTTTTTTTATTAGTATACAGTCATTTATGAACTGTGAAAATTTTTGTAATAATTTTTGGGGGATTTTTTATAGAAAGTTGTCCAAAGGCAAGAGAATTTTTAGAAAGGGGGTTTTAAAGTGTGGTTTTGTGTGTGTGTATATATATATATATATATATAAGGGGTCTGACTTTTTGTTTTTGCNCAAAGGCAAGAGAATTTTTAGAAAGGGGGTTTTAAAGTGTGGTTTTGTGTGTGTGTATATATATATATATATATAAGGGGTCTGACTTTTTGTTTTTGCAGGAGGATTGCTTAAGTGATTTTTACAGTCTGGAAGATTTTCAGACAAGGATTTTGTTGGGGAAAAATCATTGGAAACCTTTAAATGGTTTCCTTTTAAACCTATTATTATAACCAAAATGTGCTTTAGCAACTAGAAACTGGATTTAGTTTAATTAAATGGTATTGGTTTATTAAGAGACCTTATCAAGTCTAAATTTCTTGTATTAGGGGTATTAAACCACTCTTCAAATGTACTCATTAATGAATACTTTTTATTTTTAAGATTAAACCTAACTTTTTTTAAATATATGACATGCTTTTTAATTTGCAGGTACTAGAATTTTTCCCTTTAGAAAGAGAAGAAGAAATGGAACCTCCTTCAGCACTTGCTGTTATAATATGCCTTACACTTATAGTAGCAACTATCAGTTATCAATGGCTACTTTAGTGACTCCAAACTGGAAAATCTACACATTTTCTCAGAGACACTTCAATAAAAGATATGTGGTGTATACATTTCTCTCAGCCAATATGGTTGATGCACTAGTATGTTTGCAACAGTAAAGTGGTTGCAGTAAGATCTAGATCAGTACTGTAAGATACTGCAAAAGGAAGGATGAAGAAAATGAAGTTACAAAAAAGTTTTGTCTTTGTTTTCATTTATCAGTAAATTTATGGATCTATTTATTCAAAATTTTCTCAATATTCCCTTTAAAAAGTTTTTTGCCCTTATTTTTACATAGTTTTGTCAATACTGTTGTAGTATACTGTTTTTTTTTTTTGTTTTTTTTAGTGTCATGTGAACTATGAATGTTGTTCTTTTTTATGAATAGTAGGTATTCTTAATTCTTAAATATATTGCTCCCAAAAGGCACAATTTTTCAGTAATTAAGAAAAAAAATATCTCTCTTTGATCACTGTGTTAAAATTTGAATATTATTGATATTATTATATTAAGCACTACATAATATTCAACTTTTAATGAAGACTAAAGACCCTCGTAAATCTTCTATTAAATTTAGAAGTTTTTTTTTACTTGAATAGTCATGTTTTTTTTTTTTAATAGTCATGTTTGTTTTTTTTCATTCTAGATTCCCTTCATGTTAATAATACATAAACATTATTATTAATATGTATAAAGCACGATTATTTAATATTTATTAGTTTATTTTAAATAGTTGAAGCTGCTTCTATTTACCAAATTACAATTTAAAATGAAGATAAAAAAACTTAATATGGTTCTGGGAAGAAGGTTGTAATTATTGTTTCTTAAGGTTAATAAGAATCACCATCATTTATTTTATTTATTATTTATATACCATGATGTGATTAAAATAGTAATTGTAGTACAAACCTATAT
>KZ807362.1:406961-418848 GCA_000696205.2 Oncopeltus fasciatus | reverse complement strand
ATTAAAATAAATAAATAAAAATGAAATAAAATATTTAAAAAATTGTAAGCCATCTTTAGGGCTATTAGTCATGTATTTGGGATCCTGGTCCACGTTTATTATGGTGACACGTCCCCTCTCGTCTTCATGATAGACGATAGCCCTGAAGATGGTTTACAATGTAAGATGAAACGTTGGCAGATCATTTTTTAATAAATACACATTTTCAAATTGTATTTTTGGATCTACCTTGACCGAACACCAACAAAAAAAATCTAACATTAAAAAGATTATGTTGAAGAGGAACATCTTTGTATAGATGTAGTAATTTGTTATGGCTAATTAGCAACTCATGTAAAAATGGTCTGTCTAATGCCTGCAATAGATATTATTATTTAATGTTGTTCCATTTGTTGTGTGTTTTTCTTTTCTTTATATTAATTTATATTGTACATCACTATTTTATTTGTACATATTTATTATATATTATGAGAGCACATTGCAAGATGCATGCTGTGCAGAATTAATGCAACTGTAATTTCTGAATTAAGTGTTAAAAAAAAAAAAAATGTTATTCCTACTATCTATTATTAGTATTTATTTTTCAAGGATGTAATGACTAAGAAGTGTTGATTGCCCCCAAATATGATCTTAGTGATAAACTATTAACCAATTATTCCAATCAATGTGAATCAATTATCATTGCAGTAAAAAGCACTTAACTTAAAACCAGTTATTCAAATTTCTCATTACAATATAAGCTAGATGAGCTAATCATTTTTTTTTTTTTAAATGTATTATGCATTCTTTCATTTTTATAATTGGATTCAACTGTTATAGGCTTAATTTGAAGAAACCCTATACTAGACTAAACTAATTGGAAGAAAAGACTTATTCTCATAAAATACATACACACATAAAAAAACGAAAAAAAAAACCATAAATAAATGTGTCTAAATTCCAATGGAAGTAAGAAAACTATTTTAAACTGTTAGGTATGAGTACTACAGTAATGAGTTTAACTACGTATTAGGGGTTTGCAATATCATTCTTCAGGAACAAAATCTGTCAATAGTGTGGAGCAAAATCTAATCACCTAATTATCTGTTCTTGAGCAAAGTATTTTTAACTAACTAACTAAGTAACTAATTTCTAGTTTCACAACTTTAATGTCACATCTTGATGAGAATGCAAAGGCCTCCAGATTCATCCTTACTGACTGATTTTGTTTTCTGCACTAATTTGAACTTCTAAGGGCCAACTAAGCAAAAATAATCATCTTCAATATCTCAAATCAAAATTTGAAAATATAAAATTAAAAAATACATCTCAAATCATTTATTGTTTAATATTTGGAGACCAACAAAGTCATGCTAATTAAAAAATTTAAGTCTGGTTGCTTGAAAAATTCAACAAGACATGCAATATAATCTAAAATCGGACGAGTATTTGTAAGTTTTTGTGTGTATGTGATATCACTCTACTCTTAAAAAGTCCATTTATAGCCAAGAAAAATGGAATTAAAAAAAATGTACTATATAAATTCGCTTTTTATTTATTCATTTTTTTCAATATCTGTCGAACAACTTTGATTTGTTAAATAATTTTATAAGAAAATATGATCTCTTGCAATGCATAAACAAGCTTTGATAAGTGAGTTGAATTAGATATATTGTTGGTTGAGCATTATAAAGTAGTGTCTAGTTTTCATTTGGGAGGGGCAAAAAACAAAGGGTATTTTGTTAAGCAATACTATGTATATATTATGTAAAGAAATTATAAAGTAAGCTGTTGTCAGAAATTAAAAGATGAATACTGACAATTATACTATTTGTACTTTAATATAAACAACTTAAGTACTAAACAAAATTGAATGAAAAATGACCTGTTGATTATGTAATCTATTTTAGCAGTTTATCAATCTGATGAGACTCTCTATTATTTGATTAAAAATTAGAACAAATTTTATAGCAACAAAAATCTATTTAATGACAAATAAAAAAATTACTCGGCTATAAATGCCATTATAGCTCTAAAATATTAATGAACCAAAATCCTTTGACAAGTCATGGCTATAGTAATGGCAATTTTAAAGAAAACCAAAACCTTGTTGTTTACATACAACAAAATTAATGTTGTTTACATACATTTTATTTCTTATTTAAAAAAATAAAAACAAGACATAACTAATATTTTGTAATTACTAGATAAAAAATTCAATTGTTAATGGTAATAATACATAATCATTTAATATCCTAATATAAATATCAAAATCAAAATTTTCAAACAATCAATAAACCCCACTGGAATACAGTAAATCCTGAAACGAGCAGAAAACAATCCTTCATTTTTTTTATATAACTATCAAATAAGATATCGTGAAAATTGAATAAATAACCAAAATAATGCTTAGTGAAACATTTTGAATGAATCAAGAAAGATTAAAATAGATATAATAATGAATTAAAGGAAAATTGAAGATTTCCAAAATTATTATTTTCTATAGAATTTATTATTTTTACTCCTTTTACAAAAGTAGATGCTGCTGATCTAACTAATATAGATGAACTAGTAAAATTCTCTTGGACATTGACAATGCTCCAGTTAATTAAATAAATAAGTGATTTAATATAAATATAATTTACCAAATCTAGAGTAAAGAGCTAAACTTTCAGTCAGTTTAGAGCTGATGTGACCATAAACCTCCCTCAGATATCTCTCCAGACATTCCTATTGCCCTGATGATGACATTCAAGTTAAGTCGAAATGTTAGCAATAATAAAACAACTACCCAACAATTTTGGAGTATTTTACTTTTCCTGATCCTAGCCGAAACCCTGCCTAATTCTCCAGCATAAGACTCGACGACCAACGAACCTCCAATCTTATCATACAAGGTTTATAACTTCAAATTAAACTTATAAATCAGATTATTTTGAGTGTTCTTCAACTTAATCAGAACTAAGAGTAAACTTGAGGTATGAATATTCAAGAATGTTTTCAATTCTTTTGTTTTGTTCGAGAGTTGGATTTTAAACACTGATTTAAATTGTCATTTACATGACCAACTGCAGTTTAATTTGACAGAATTTTATCAAATACATTAATAAATATTAGTACATAAAAAAAAGAAAAAAAACAGTCTGTGACACAGGACTTGAACAAACTAAGTGAATTACAAGTTAATTAATATTTAAACTTATAATTTAGATTTTGGTTGATACCACTATTTTTTTAAATTTTAATTAATAATCAAGTAACCATAAAATATGAAATTTAAGATTAAAAATTGAATTTTTTTGTGTTTAGGAAATTATTGCTACTCCTAAATCATTAAAATATTTTTAAGGGCAATGAAAATCTTACTTTTTTAGCAAAGCACCACCTTTAATAAATACATTTTTCTAATTTGAGGAAAATATATTTGAGTAATTATTTTAATACTAAAAGTGTGTTTAAATTAGGATAAACCTAATTATTTAAGTAATTATTTAAAATTGTTTAAAAACAATTATATATTTTTTACTTTGTATGAGCCCTGTTTTGAACAATTAGACAATTTTTTTAAATATTTTTATAAGCAATTTATTAAAATCTTAGAAAGCAAAATATCTCCTTACAAATGTGCATACTAACTTATAATACTTCTAAGAATATTTTTGCCCTGGCATTTTCAAGTCATATTTGAGGTGAAACTTCCCTCACAAGTCTGATTCTCAGCAAACTATAAGAGACCGACCCCAAAGATACATTACATTTTTGTTTTACCTTATAAATCATCATAATATTTTATGATGTCACTATAAAATATTTTATTAAGAAAAAAATTGTTGTATTAAGTACTTTTTTTCAAAGTAAAATCAATCTAAAATAAAATGAAATAAATTTTTAAAAGTTATTACCTTTCAAGTTAAAAAATAACAAAGTCCATTTTTCACACATGCGCGCACACACAAATAACTATGACAGTTTTTGTGTAGATCTTAATTTAATATAAAAATAATAATAGAAATGTAAGTGATGGGTAATTCCTAATATAGTTGATTCATAATTACCTGATTGTGGGAAGGACTACGCCGAATGAAATGAAAATTAATTGTCGATGAGGATTATATAACTAAAAAAAAAATATGATAATTACTAAGTAGAAGTGGCTTACCTGAATATGGGATTCCACAATTCGACAGTCCTATTAATCTGGGAAGATGTAGATGGGATCCATCCCGTGGAAAAGATCCATCACCTTCAACGAATAACTACAATGGAACTATTTCATTTGTTTGTAATAGGCAGTACTTAGTGTGATTACAGGGAACCCTGATTTCAGCTAACATATTTATATTTTTAATATAAAATATCACATTTATTGACAAATATATAATCTTGAAAAAAAAAATTTTATTTTACGATTGTAACAAGGATAAACATCTCGAGGGTGGCGACCCCCCACAAATTTGGTTTGTGGTTAGACATATCAGTAAAATGTGTAGATAATTTTTTTGTGTTGGTTAATATTTTTTATAAATACATATTTTATCAAATAGTACGAATATATGAATAGGATCTAACAAAATTCCTGTTATTATATAATTAAAAATGTTTTGGATTTGTGACAAATACATTTAATTTAATACTTATATCCAATATTGGAAAACATTTTATTTCCTTTATATTTTATATTTGAGATTTTCACAAAAGTAGAATGTTAGTATATGAATTTTAATAAAATCAAAGCAGAGGAGAGGTACTTCACTGAAAGCCATAAAATGATTTTTTTTTTTTTTTCTCCCATTCATAGATCAGTGTATGTTTGGAGGGTGTGTTCTGTCTAATCATAACTTACGACACACACTCCACATTTTTTAAATATTAAAACTTGCATATTGGAGAACCAACTCCAAATAATATTGTGGAATTCACCAAAATTATTTCTGTAATTCTTAATTAATTTATTATTTATTTGAAAATACATTTAAAAAAAAACAACCAGTAATGAGTTTTCAAGGAATATTTTTTCATAATCTACAAAATTATTACTTTGAAACTTTTATTTCGATATAGTCAGCTGAGTTTATGAGTATATGAGGAAGAGGAATATTCTTATTATTATATTATCTTATTCTATACTATTCTCATTTTATTTTCTTCATTAGCTGAGCACTTTCTGGGTCACAGAACTAATCATCAAAGCTAATGTACATATCACAATATGTAAACTGAATCTATTTTTAATATAGTAGATTAACTGAACACGCTGATACATTCATGCCCACTCACACATTGGAACTTATAAATAAATACAGTTATTTTTAGTTATTAAAAATATTATAAAAGATAAGGAGGAGGGTAAGAGAATAAAATTACTTTTGAAAGGAGTTGGATTTTTTTGAAAGGCTGGATGCCTTTACTTTCTTGGACTTAAGGTTTTTTTTTTTAAATGTATTATGTTGTTACCTTGCATTAAATTCACTACCTTCACATTTTGCAACTGGATTCTGGGAATGAGTTAGTGAGGATTTATGTATTTTCTGATTTATCTCCAAAATTGAACTTTGATTTACTCATGCCTCTATTCTTTCTTACATTATGAGAATGAAACCTCAAAAATGCCACACAGCCTTATTTGGTATTGTGTTTTTTAAATAAAGTTAAGTTTATTTTTATTTTTAATTTAAATGGTTATTTAAAAGAATAAGGTTTACTATAAAATATTAATTACTCAGCTTATTAATTAAAGTGGTGAAAAGAGTTTTAATTAACAAAACTAAGCTTCTCTCTAATGCACTCTGAGAGATTTCTGAGTTCTGAATTTGGATCATTGATCTTTAAAAACATTCACTTTTAACAAGAAATTGTGTGGTGAAGCTTGTAGGTGTCAATTTTGAAAAACTTTACATGATTAATTTTTCTTTTTACCTTTTAATAATTTTTTTTTTCTGATACTTACAATATCCCATTGGAGGAACCTAAATTATAAATTTTCTAATAGTAAAATAAAATTATTTTACAAAACTAAATTTAAACATTTTATTTTAATTTGACATATTTGGTATGTTTCAGGGATTTGATTTTATATGTGTCTGTACCCAATCAGACCCTCAAAATTTTCGAAATGAAGGAATCTAACCAAGGCAATCTAACTTCTACGAACCATTGTATGAATTCATTCATGTTTGAAGTCATCAAAGTAGAAAAGAGGCTTAAAAGTAGACCACATTGAAAACATGTTATTATTTTTTATTGTCATTTTACACCATTTTTAAAAATTTATATATTTTTGATATATAGAAATTAATAAAAAAACATATTAAGAAAGATTTTAAGAAATGTAATTAAGGAATTGAGCATCCTCCTATATTAAAAATTAGGAAAATAAATTTGATTCTTTTGTAAAGTGTTTACTGATTCCTTCATAGCTGAAATTGGGAAAGTGAAGGGCTTGCAGGAAAACAAAATTTATATATTGCTAAAATTTTTGTTTTTGTAACTTTATACAAAATTTGTATAAAACATAGTAGATTTAAGATATACCTCTCCAATGTTTATATTCTATAACATTTTATATTTACATTATACACTTTGTGTTTATACTCTATAACATTTTTTTATATTATACACTTTTCATAATATTGTTATTACAGAAATTATAAAAAGTTAAGCTGAATAAATTAGTCAATTTTACATCCAGGATCAACTAAAATAAAATATTCAAAATATTAGAGTAATTATTTTATTATTGCCAGCATTTTGACTTCTAAGTCATTGTCAGGGCTGAAATAGAATAAACTGTATTACACTTATAGAATTATAGATTGAAATGAACAGACAGAGATGTGGTATGCTATATGACAGAAAAAGATATACAGAATAATTTCAAAATTTAACTATTCAAATGTGAAAAATTAATCTAATTTTGAATGTATCAATAATGATGTATGAAGAGACCTCAGACAGAGGATAGACACATCTCAGAGTGTAGAACTAAACTGAGTGACAATCGATGAAAAAGCGTGAGAGGGGATTGTCGGCACATTTCAAAGGCAGGTAACAAAGTTTAATGCTTTCAAAGTAAAGTTGTAAAGGCCAATGTCTGGGATTATTTATCTGAATTTTTCCATTAAATTATGAAGAGGTACAAATGGTAGAGATAAGATTGAAGTTTTGTGAACAATAAATGTAGTTATCGAAGTTTTTGACAAGGGTAAAAATTCCTGAGGTCTTTAGGCATATCTGTTTGAATGTAATAGTTTTTTTAAGATATAATCCCTAATGTAATCCCTTAAATATGATAAGATCATGTTTATATTTAACCACAAAAATGGTTAACCACAAACAATCATCTATAAAAATTTAATAAAAATCAGTTCAGTAATTTTTTATTTACAATTTTTAACATTTTACTACAGTAAGTTAGCTAAGGAATCAAATAAAATAACCACTACAGATATTAAATCTGTTTAAACTTCCATCTTTTGGAATTGTTGAAGATACTGTGAAACCTAAGAGATCAAGAAATGTAATACACAAATTGTTCGACAAATTACCAAAAACTTTGCTTTAACAGATTTGTGGTTAGAGCAATTTTTAACTTTTGGCTCTATATTTAACATTAATGGCACAAGCTCATATGAAATTAGGCAGAATTAGAATGGATAGAACCTGAATACCAAATTTCATCATCTTCAGTTTAGGATTTTTTGAAAAATTTGGTGATTAACATACAGACTATTATGTCTGTATAAAAATAATTTTATTTTTAGTGAAACATATAACAGTAATTATTGATGAAATTTAATTTAATTTTAAAGNGAGCAAATTGCAAGATGCATGCTGTGCAGAATTAATGCAACTGTAATTTCTGAATTAAGTGTTAAAAAAAAAAAAAATGTTATTCCTACTATCTATTATTAGTATTTATTTTTCAAGGATGTAATGACTAAGAAGTGTTGATTGCCCCCAAATATGATCTTAGTGATAAACTATTAACCAATTATTCCAATCAATGTGAATCAATTATCATTGCAGTAAAAAGCACTTAACTTAAAACCAGTTATTCAAATTTCTCATTACAATATAAGCTAGATGAGCTAATCATTTTTTTTTTTTTAAATGTATTATGCATTCTTTCATTTTTATAATTGGATTCAACTGTTATAGGCTTAATTTGAAGAAACCCTATACTAGACTAAACTAATTGGAAGAAAAGACTTATTCTCATAAAATACATACACACATAAAAAAACGAAAAAAAAAACCATAAATAAATGTGTCTAAATTCCAATGGAAGTAAGAAAACTATTTTAAACTGTTAGGTATGAGTACTACAGTAATGAGTTTAACTACGTATTAGGGGTTTGCAATATCATTCTTCAGGAACAAAATCTGTCAATAGTGTGGAGCAAAATCTAATCACCTAATTATCTGTTCTTGAGCAAAGTATTTTTAACTAACTAACTAAGTAACTAATTTCTAGTTTCACAACTTTAATGTCACATCTTGATGAGAATGCAAAGGCCTCCAGATTCATCCTTACTGACTGATTTTGTTTTCTGCACTAATTTGAACTTCTAAGGGCCAACTAAGCAAAAATAATCATCTTCAATATCTCAAATCAAAATTTGAAAATATAAAATTAAAAAATACATCTCAAATCATTTATTGTTTAATATTTGGAGACCAACAAAGTCATGCTAATTAAAAAATTTAAGTCTGGTTGCTTGAAAAATTCAACAAGACATGCAATATAATCTAAAATCGGACGAGTATTTGTAAGTTTTTGTGTGTATGTGATATCACTCTACTCTTAAAAAGTCCATTTATAGCCAAGAAAAATGGAATTAAAAAAAATGTACTATATAAATTCGCTTTTTATTTATTCATTTTTTTCAATATCTGTCGAACAACTTTGATTTGTTAAATAATTTTATAAGAAAATATGATCTCTTGCAATGCATAAACAAGCTTTGATAAGTGAGTTGAATTAGATATATTGTTGGTTGAGCATTATAAAGTAGTGTCTAGTTTTCATTTGGGAGGGGCAAAAAACAAAGGGTATTTTGTTAAGCAATACTATGTATATATTATGTAAAGAAATTATAAAGTAAGCTGTTGTCAGAAATTAAAAGATGAATACTGACAATTATACTATTTGTACTTTAATATAAACAACTTAAGTACTAAACAAAATTGAATGAAAAATGACCTGTTGATTATGTAATCTATTTTAGCAGTTTATCAATCTGATGAGACTCTCTATTATTTGATTAAAAATTAGAACAAATTTTATAGCAACAAAAATCTATTTAATGACAAATAAAAAAATTACTCGGCTATAAATGCCATTATAGCTCTAAAATATTAATGAACCAAAATCCTTTGACAAGTCATGGCTATAGTAATGGCAATTTTAAAGAAAACCAAAACCTTGTTGTTTACATACAACAAAATTAATGTTGTTTACATACATTTTATTTCTTATTTAAAAAAATAAAAATTATCCCACAAAAAGTTGAACTCCAACCGTCAGTATAAGGATTTTGATAGTCGAACGGATCCACATCATGGCTTACCACCTGAAATATATATATCGCTCTGTAATATTTACCTGGTATTGACAATATATATATATATATATATATTTTGCAGCCATGGATGTTATATTAATACAATATTTTCAATGGATGTTACTAGCTTTGTGCAATGTTTATCTGGTGGAGTAAAAATGTTTCAGTAATTTGAAGGTTAGCTATTTCTGTCGAGGGCTGGATATCGAATACAATTGAGAGAAAATGGAAAAATAAATTTATAGATTATACAATTTAACACAACTATTAGGGATGCAATTCTCTGTTCAATAAATAAGAGATGTAAAGTATCTTTCTGATTGGCAGATATTTTAATTTATTTGCTCTAAAAATTAAAAATTAAATTTTGTGGCTGCTAGTTTTTGGTTTTACAGAAAATAATCCACTCTCAACAAATGATATGAATATTCATTTTTGAGCATGAATTTTGGTCAACGTCATGGCTGTTTTTGAGCCACAATCAGAGTTAAGTCAAACTAGATTTTATATGATAAAAAAAATTATTTGATATTATGTTTATATCCCATTAACACTAATATATATAACTGAATATCAATTGTTATAGAAAAAAAAAAGGTACATAAATTATTATCAAGCAACAATATATTAAAGCACTAAAACAGCTAGTGGCCATACAAAATTAACCCCATCAGCAACTTTCATGTACTAAATGTTGGAGAGCGAATATAGAGGGTTATTTAGTTTAGGCAAAAAGATAAAAGTGAGTCAAATTGATGATAAAAAGGGTGACTGTCTTTTCTTTCTAAAAGTTTTTAGAATTTTTTAAATTATATTAGAGGTTGTTTTGGTATTTGATTATTGTCTTACCTTGAATGGAGATGGGGCTAAGATGAATCTGTAATCAGCAAGGTGTATTTAAAAAAAAAAAAAAAGATCTACTTCTGAGGGAGCTTTCGAAAGCGAGAGTGTGACCTTAAAAAATGACTTAACAGGGAAAGAAGTAAGCAATTTAATATAAGATTTGTTTATGGTCTAGCCAAGTTGGTATCAAAGCTGTTTTAAATAATTTTTTATTTGACTCCATTTAGGTCACTTTACTAATAAACTAACAATACCTAGCAACTGTACTTCCAAACTTAACTTAATAATTAGTAGTACCCTACAACAACTAAATATAAACCTAAGAAACAACCTAACAACAATTAAATATTCCATAGCCTGGATTAAAGCCGATGCAATGAAGGTGGCATATAGAGTATGCAATTGGAATAAGTGAAGAAACAACCAAAAATATTTGATTTGGCTTTTACTTGTTACAACATTATGTGTGCAAAAAAGTGTAATAATAGATATTGGACCTTCTGTGATTAAAAGGTAATGATTACAAAAAATTGAAGTAACAGAGCCAGTATACAAATGAGGAAGGAACAGAAAAATTGAATAAAAAATGAAAAATAAATTGTGCCTACGAAGATTTTATGGGTTTGTCTAGAGTCTCTTGTAAAAGGACTTACCAGAATAAAAATATTATTAAAATTTTCATCAACTATTTTATAAATTTTATTGTTCATAAAAAAAAAATTATTTCTTGTTTACTTACATAAATGATGCTATGAGCTTATTTTATGATAATAATAAACAAGATTTGAAGAAATCCAAACAAAAATTTACTTCATAAAGATGCAAAGAAATATTACAAATTTGTATCTAGATTATCCAAAAATTGTGTGTTCCATGTCGAAAATTGTTCAGTTTTTGTGTCTGTGCACACTCACACACACATACTTCCTACATACATTCAAGCGCACATATATACCATACTCCAAAATGCACTTACATATAATTATAAGCTATTTTTGAAGTCAGATATGGCTTATAAATTATGAATAATATATATAAAATATAAAACAGGCTGACTCTTTTCCGTTAAATTATAAAAAAGTTGAGCTTGTATTTTCTTTTTTTCATAATTTTTCAAAATAAATAAAAAACAACAAAGAAAGTAAATCTGATGTACATTTAAGTTTAATCTTTATTAATATTATGTTTGTTGGAATGAGCCATAAATACATGAGCTAGGATGGTTTGCAGAAACTAATAAAGATGGATAATAGAAGGTATGACATGAGCTAGTTGTTAACTGAAATGTTTTCATGCTGCGCTAATCAGGCGCTAAGTTGTCTTCACGCATCACAGCGGAGTATGTTCGGCTGAAATCTACCTTTGTTGCCTCAAGTGGATTTTGGTTCTTTACATTGAAGCAATTCATTTTTTGGATTTAATATTGATTATGAAATTATAATTTACCTAAAATTTGGAATTTAATAATTTATATAACATAGCTCTGATTATATATATATATA
>KZ807362.1:378320-404053 GCA_000696205.2 Oncopeltus fasciatus | reverse complement strand
ATTATTAGTTCTCCTTACCCCAACACTTTGTTTAAATAATCATTTTACATATAAGTTAACCAAAGCAATTCCTGCTATTAATGTAGCATGAATATGTTAAAGAAGCAAACCTTCTTAGATAATAGAAGAATATGTTAGGAATCAAGAATAAGTGTATTCATGGCAGTATTTAGAGCATTCAGAGTTTGGTGCTGAAGTATGAGGAGGTCAGCAATATAGAGCTGTGGAACGAGTACAGCAATATTTCATAAAGAAAATATTTATTTACCCCGATGTACCCCAGATTTTATGATATACCTTGAATCAGGACTAATAACCCTTTATCTGAACACAATAAAGTTACACCTCAACTATATTCTAAAAGTTATGAATCTTTCAATAAGTAGGTTTCCCCATCTTTTGGCAGAAGAGGTTATTAGAAAGAATATATTTTGGTACAGGGAGCCGAAGAGTATAATAGTGTGTGTGTGTGTGTGTGTGTGTGTGTGTGTTTGCAATTGATGTCTGAACTACTCTGACTACTGCTATGTTTTGCTTAGCAATAAAGCTGGCAGTAATTTCAAGAAGTAATAACTAATATTTCAATAAGTAATAGGGATATTAATGGACCAATTGGAGATGGGAGATGCTTACCTTCATCACCACGGACCAATGAAATCAGTTTTTATGTCCCGATGTATAGTTTATCACAGCAGATAAATTATATTATGTCCTTTAGTCAAAGCTAATTTTTTTTCAGTTTTAGAATATAGTTAAAGCATCAATAAAAATTATATGAAGAATCATTTAAGAAATAAAGTAAAATAATAGTTAATTAACAAGATTCTTAATTATGGTTTCATATGGTATATAATAACATTCATCATAATATAAATGATTAAAAAATAATAATGAAGTTTAAAAATAATGTTCTTACCCGGAATATCCACCAGTCTCATTCTCCATCTCTGCCCTCTGTCTTCCACACGCATCTTCACCAACTGCAGCATCTCTGCACTGGAAATCGCATTAAATATTCTGCCAAATCTCACCTTTTTCTTTTCGTTCGAATAAAAAAAAAAAATTTTCACGGGCCCAGTTATGCCCTAATAGTTGTATTGTGTTTCAAGTTTGTTACTTTACCTAGAAAACCTTATCGCTCTTGTTCAGATGGTATTCCATGTCTTCTTTTTTTGTTTTCTTTTTCGAAGACGATGGACTTCAGTAATCTCTTGATTTTTAAAAGCAGAAAATTACTCTAAATCCCAGTTAACGAGTTAAATTTTGACGTGGAATAGAAGTGCTAAATCTACATATATTGGAGTTAATTAAGACATTTTGCCTAAAAAATTGGAAAGATTATTAATAATGTATATGTTGTAGAAGGCTGTATTAAACATTTTCTTAAAAGTAAAATTGCCGTGAAAAGAATTTGATTAGGACAAATGTATATATATATTTTTGATTATCTAGAAGGCTTTAAATAATTTACAGGAATAAGGTCAATATAATTGCTCTGCAAGGAACAAACAAGGAATTACTCCTCAACTGTGTCCTAACCAGAGGATATATCCTTATCTGCTGAGGTAGTATCCCATCTCACTAATGTCGAATATTTTATTAGTCGTTTGTCGAACAAAATGCTTGATCAACACTAAGTAGATAATTCTAAATTTCCCTCCAAAAGTTATTTATTCCTGACTAACGTCTACAATTGTTTTCCACGTATTATTTACTTCTCTGATATCATCTTACTCCCAAAACCAAGAAATCCTGACTCAACCTTCTCCCTATAATTTCCGATATATTTGATAAAGTTCTATAAAAATTATTAATGCCTCCATATCATTTCTGAAATATTTCTGCAGCCATCTGTTTTCTGTGTTTTTGCGTTGTACGTATAGTTTCTATTTCTTTAGAGCCAAAAAATACACCCCTAGTGATTTGTAGTAACTTGAATGATTAGAGTAACGACTAATTCTTAAAAAAAGTTCAAATACATATTATGTATTTATGCTCAATAAATTATTCATATCAGAGATTAGATAAGTTGAATAACCAGTCTCCGGAAGTAGTTCTCCTGAGATAAGTGTGCTTGAACCTTTAATCTGAAGATATCCTAGGCTTCTTGGATCTCTTTGCAGATGACAGAGCGATTCTCTCTTCGCACTTTATGTTAAGAAAGATTGGATTGCGTCTCGGCTTAGTACATTCCCGATTTTGCTTTAGAATCGAATACTTGTCTCAATTACAAATATAACTCAAAGGCACTTTGGAATCTCATAAAGAATTATTAGCAGGCAATCACCTGACAATCCAACTGGGTCTCTACAAATATACGGTCTTGAGGCGGCTATAGAATTTAGGTGTGTTCAAAACAATCCTTCCGAAAAAAATTTATAAATTTCTTTTAACTTTAGCTAAGATTAAAACTTATTTTTATTTACTAGTAATTATTCAATAATTTAATTGAATACTCAATACATTAACTCATTCACTTGGAATTATAGTTACCGGTCAATATAATCAATGTTTGGTTTCCAGTTTCAAATTTGTAAACCGAGTCCGAGAAAAACCATTTTGGAAATCCGCCCTTGGGCTTATCCGTTACAGTGTGAGTAGAGTGAGTACAGAAAGAGTGATGGAGGGGAAGGGAGGCATAGAGAGAGATAGAGAGAGAGAGAGAAAGAGAGAGAGAGAGTGAGAGAGGGTGATAGATAAATAATTTATTGTCTTAAGACGATGTGTCCTTTTTTACAGACAATTCACATAGAATACTTATATACCTTATATATAAGTATCCTCGAATCAGATGACCTTAAAAACTGGCTAAGGAAAATGGCACTCCAAGACTGGGAAAATGCATGGATGCTAGAACCAGCACACAACAAACTGCGGAATATAAAAAACACCACAAAAGAATGGAACACCTCCATCCGTGGGAATAGAAGAGAAGAGGTAATACTGACCCGTATGCGGATAGGTCACACGAACCTTACTCATATACACCTAATTAACAAAGATCTGCCGCCTAAGTGTAATACCTGCNTGAATATCTCAAACTTAGGCCTATCAACAAACTTACTCACAAATAATAAATATCAGTAAAAATGTAATTTGATGATGTTATTGCTAATTTTAAAATATGATTTTACTCCAACCATTGATGGCTAAAACAATTTTTTCAGCTTAATTGCCAAATACAATTTAATACAATGAAACTTCCGTTACAGCAGCTTTTTTTAATGGCTTTACAAAACCCAATTGTTAAATTTACTGAAGAGAAATATACCAGCGACTTATAAATAAAAAATAAAAAATCCATTAATTTAGGTTGATATAGTGGTCGAAATAATCCTGATTCCTGTATTTTATTAACTAATTTATAATAAACATATTAAAGGGTATTTATAGGGCGTAATAACCTAGAAGTTGATTGCCCTCCAATGATCTACTACTAATACTTATATACCTTAAGATGTATTAATTTAAAAAAAAAATAAATAAATAAATAAAAAAAGAGAGAGAAAGAGAGAGAGGTTGTGGGAGGAAGAGAGATAGCACGTGATAGTGTGTGTTTGTGCACGCGCGGGCTCACACAGGGCCATCGGAATAAATATATAGTGTCAGTAGTGTGGGACCCCCGAAACTACACCTGGCTTATTGGGTTCAAGACCCCGCTAGCAAGCAAAACAGCTCTTCCCGACCAGCCATGATCCACTTTGAGAAATAGGTTAAAAATATTTATTCTCTTACAGTGTTAATCGAACTTTCTTTTTTTAGCAGGGGGTGGGGGAAGCCATCGCACGCCGGCTGTGGCCGATCACTCGCCCTGAGCTAAGATATTTGTTGTCTCTACCGCGTGCCAGAAAAATATCCCCCCCCCCCCCGGTGTGTAACCGTGTTTTTCTTCCGCTTGTTTACGGGCCAAACACTTCGTCCGACTTTGAGGGCCTACCGGATAAAGTGCTCTCTTAACTTTGATAAATACCTGTAAAGTTTGATAGCAATTTATTTTTATTTTTTGTCTTCTCCCCCCCCACCACCACCCCTCCCCACACACACACACAACTTAATCTTTCATATTGTCCTCATTTCGTCAGAAGCGAGCGAGCGAGGGTGGAGAGAGAGCGAGATAGAGGGAGCGCAAATTAACGCCGCGGAAGTTGTAGATAACAGTGTTTTATGGGCCCCTATTCAGGGGAGGGTAGGGGTAAATTGCTATCTCTTTAATAAGGTCGAGTCGGCCTATTGGCAGTGGGACAAAACTAATTAGGGTTGTCGGCGGATGGGGAGGCCTTCAAAACCACAATTCCTGAGGAATCGCTCATGGGACCTGCTATGGTCCATGCTTGGAAGTGTACAGGAGGAGAGCACGTCCGGGGGCGATATACTTGAGGAGAACTTCGCGGTGATAACAGCAGTGTTAACTCTGTAGAGGAACTGGTACAGCTTGATGATACCTTATCACTTACATCAAGTTCAGACGCAGAGCTATGAGTAACTTCTCATTTTGAATTTTTAAAATGTGTATTGCCTGACCATCAAATGCGACAGATTAAGCAGATTGATTTCATACATAAATTATATCACTATTTAATATTCTTAAAATACCCGTAACTGAAAAAAAAAAATCTACTTAAGATGACTTTTGGCTTTCTTGAAACTCCCCCCCCCTCTCTCTCTCTTTCTCTCTCTCTGCTTTTATATTATTATGAATCATGTTCACGTAGGATTCAACGGTCCTCAGACATATTTACCAATACTTCTTCCGGGTTCAAACGTGTCTTGGAGTTTTTAGGTGCCAAGATTTCGCATATCGTGTGATGGCTTTTTCAGGGCTGAATTTCTTCATTCTGCCCTGAAGAAGCCATCACAATATGTGCGAAAGCTTGACAACTAAAAACTCTAAGACACGATTGGATCCGGTTGAAGTATTGGTAAATATAATGAATTATATCATGACACACTATTATTGCAAGAGTTTCTAATTAAAATGTAAACGTTGACTGTTTAATGGCTAAGTCAAAATCAATATTATTCATATAAGGTCCTCTTCGAAGTAGAAGTAACTATATGTCTGTTTTATGAGTTAAAAAAAATTAAATAATATTGTATTTTATTTAATCTCTAATTCTCATAATACTTCATATAAGATATCCTATCATTCGTTTATCAGAACAGTCTATAAATACGTCAAAATTATTCCTCCTACTTTTAGATATTTGAAATTTATAGCCCAACATGACATTATTAAAAATTTTCTCGTCTTTTTCTATAAACTACATAGTTTCTTACCGTAACAATATGGAAAATATAGTATTTTAAATAACATTGTAAATCGTCAAACAGAGGAGACTTTATAATTTTTACATAAAATAGTTGTATAACTGCCTCACCTGAGTCCTACCAGGACACACGGTAGTTCGGTGGTTAAGGCAATTCTGAGCAAAATGGTTCCAAGTAACCACAATGCAGTTAGTTTTATTTCTTTCTGTGTTCTGATTGTAATTGCCTAGAAGATTCTTAGTATGCTCCTAAGAATACTCAGCTGTAATTGGGAACCATTCTTCATTGAATAGGAAAACATCAGGTGGCCAGGAAGCAGTGTTCTGACAACACACCTTCTTCAGTGTGCCTTGAGACACGAATAAACATTTCCTCAACACGTGTTTTCCTCAAGGCTTCTAAGGCTTCTTGTGAAACTAATATAAATACCCACCTTCTCACAACAATTAAAGAAATTAGTTCAAAGCAGAGCATTTTAAAACATAATGCACATATGAAATAATCAGTGTTTCGACCAGGATGGGAAAAATCAAATACTCCAAAATTATTGAGTAACTATTTTATTTTATTACTACCAACGTTTCGACTTAACTTGTAAGTCATCATATAATCATGTATGGAGAGATCTCCGAGGGAGGTTTCTCCAGACATCACCACCGCCATGATGATGACTTACAAGTTAAGTCAAAACATCGGCAATAATAAAATAACTACCCAACAATTTTTGATTATTTTATTTTTCTGATTCTGGCCAAAACCCAGACTAATTTTTTCAGAATAATACTCGACGTCTAACCATTTAAAACTTAATGATTTAATGAAAACTGCATTCACTACTTTGATTTCAGTCTTTGAATGTAATAAAAGCAAATCATAAATTTGAAATAAAAATCCCTTTTTTTTTTTTAATTTTTACAGCAAATTTTCACGGCTTCCTGCCAGAGAAAGGGATCATTACCGTCATTTGAAGGGAAATAGAAGAAGTTTCCTAACAGGACAGAGCTTTAAGACTGAGGCTAACAAAAAACAAATTCGCTGAACTATCGATTGCTTTCTTCCCCATTATGATGGACATAAGAAAACAGGGGAGAAATCCTGACAGCAAAAACTAACATGAAATAAAGGATATCTATTATTTATTGTTATTCATTTTTATTACATTAAATAATAAAGTATTTTAGCGGAAGCAGTATATACTCTGCGATTTTCTCTTTCAAGATTGCAGAAACAATTAGCGACCGAAGTATGGCGGTGTTCCACTCGGGTAGAGAGAATATATAGGTGACACTCCCTCGTAAAAAGTTTAGTGTATAGAAATTTTTTTCTGCATCTGTGATCACTGGGACTGCCTTTTTTCATTATTACAGTTAATAAATTTTAAAATTCGACGCGTTTAAAAAAAACTAGACTACACCTGAATAATCCTGATAATGAATTTTAAAAATAATTTTAATTTGAATTTTTATATTTACTGGAGAGTCTCAAATTTTTCTATTGAATCCGCTGCTTAACTAGAGTCTTTCATATATTCACATATTTAGTTTGTCTTCATTTATTTTTTCCTTTTTTATATATTTCATCAAACAGAATGTTAAGTAAAAAATAAGAGATCATATTATTGGTGTGAAGATGATTACCAGCCCGGAGGTAAATAATACTTATCACATATCATTTTTTCCAATAATTTTTAGTTTATCTTTGGTATTTCTTTTTTTTTTCTTTTTTTAATTGTCTTAGATTTAGACATCTTGGAATATGTTTTGATAAATTTTACTTATTCAAAGACAATGTGCAGCATCTAATCACAAATAATAATGCATAAAAAATAATGCAGGCATTATTATATTATATTATATTAAACATCAATAATGTTTCACCTGACTGCCTCACCCTAAGGCCCGATTTCAGCTCTTAAAGAATCTTTTTTCTGTCATAAAGAAAATTGAATTCAAATGAGGTGAAGAAATTAAACAAAACGAAATACAAAATGGAGCATTAAAGTATTACAGACTAATATATGGTTCTTCTTAGATGATTTTAGTTGGGGGGGTTCGGTCAAGGTAGATCCAAAAAAACTCTCCTTTTAAACTAATATATGGTGCATATACAAAATTTCCGTCACGCAGGAGCTGTATATCTGATCATGTGTAATCATTAATGATGAATCTTGTTTTTCTTCGCTGCTAATTTTCTTCAATTATATATTTTTTTTAATTCAGGAAAATGGTCTTAAGATATGAGAACACTACTTTTTTTAAATTTAAAAATTGATTTTCCTGTATTAGTTTCGCGTCTTGTATTGTAGCCTCCCTTTGCCAAGACAACTTCAAAACAGAAAACTGTCTAAAGGAGAGGTTTCCCAAGATTTATTAAATAATTTATCTCTCTGTGGGAGTTAACATATACCCAACTATCGAAATGTTAAGAGTACAGATTTCTAATTTCTAGATATTCTAAATTAATTTTTTTTTAAATTCCGTTAACATATTTTATACCGACTTACATCCTTACAGTTTTTTTTTTTTCAATTTTAATGAAATGAATGTTTTCCTAGGCTCCCACGGTCTCCAGGAATATTTATGAATATAAATGTTTTCTTTAATTTTGTTTCGTTATGTTTTTCTACTTAAATTTTTTTATTTCATTTTTACATTTTCAGAATTAAATATTTAATTGTTTTTCAGTGCTTGGTGAGTGTGGTTTCATTCTCTCCGTTAATTATTTATTTAGAATGTTACATTAGTCTCTTTCTAGGTTTTTGATAATATCCAGCTATAGAGACTGTTTCCATAAATTTTGCAATTTATTTTTTATGTATTATTTATAGTCTCTAATGGTGTTTGGACCTCAATTCTATTAATAAAGCCGTTAAAGTAGAAATTGTATTCTAGGCGATTTTTCTTATTCTCTATACAAATTATATTTTTTGAAATAGTCGGATTCTAGAAAATGGTGTAAAATTTCCCCAATTCTTAAAATCTTTCATTGGTTTTGTATTATCTATAATGTGTAGATTAAAATTATTTTGTTTTATAAATTTTTGCTATTTAATAAAGTTTTAGTTCGATGTTCACGTAGGCTTCCACGGTCCTCAGACATATTTACCAATACTTATTTCGGGTTCAACCGTGTCTTGGAGTTTTTAGGTGCCAAGCTTTCGCACATCGTGTGATGGCTTCTTCAGAGCTGAATTTCTTTATTCAGCCCTGAAGAAGCCATCACACGATGTGCGAAAGCTTGGCACCTAAAAACTCCAAGACACGGTTGAACCCGGAAGAAGTATTGGTAAATATGTCTGAGNTTATAAATAAGATTCTTCTTAAAGATTATTGAATGAATAAAATTAAAACTGATCCGAAAATGTTTTTATGTCGAACTTTCAAACTATTTTATGGAAATAAAAATAAATTAAAAGACAAGCTTAAAAAAATTTATGAGGATATAAAAGAAAAGAGTAGAAAATAAAATATACTACGAAAAATCAGATTAATAATGGTATCAACAAAAAAAATAATAATATCAATATAAAATGGACCCTAAGACGACCTATATCTGAAATAGGCTAATTCCCAATCGAGCAAGATGGCCTCAAGAACGACAAGGTAGTGGAAATGATAGAATATGAAAAACTTTGAAAGAATTGATTAGTGATGGAAGCCAGCCAGTACACTGTTTAGTAAGCAGAGTGCACGACCACCTCGCTGGATCCACGCCAGCAGGGACGGGCTGTGATGCTCAAGCCAAAATACTGGCATCGTGAAAACAGTGGGAAAATAGCTGTTTAGTGGAACACTGTTTAGTAGCAGATTTCCCTGTGGGGAGGAGGGTGAACGAAATCTGAAAAAACTCAGCATCCTATATTGGGAAAGCTAAAAATATGGTACGTTAAGAGCTATAGCCCCAGAAAATAAATTTGATATTTAAACTTATTTTTCCAAATCGTGTGATGAATTCGTTAATGGCTGTAATCGTTTGTCATAGTGGGGGGTAAGAAAAATACATTTAAAATCATAATTGTTATATATTATATAAATCATAATATTATCAGCGTTACAAAAAAAAAGCAAACTGAACAAAACATTTGTAAAATGTAATTTTTGAATATTTAAAAACAAAACGTATAATATAAAAGATATTTAAGAATATAATTCTGTAAGAATATATACTGGCTTTTTAAGCTGTTATCGATTGATTACACGGGAACACATTTTTTGTTACGTTAGATCAGACACTGTTCTTTCACTTATTCTTGGCATTGGTATACCAAATGGAAGCTTAGCATGTGTACCCTTAGCCCACATCCGTAAACCCTCAACACACTGTTTACACACTTTATGAGGTGCCCATGCTTTATCTTGATCACCAAGTTTCACTTTGAAATAGGCAAAATATGCTTGTCTGACAAATGTACTGATGTTTGTCCTTTGACTGGGAATGGTAAAACTGCCACATATATAACAAATCGGGGTTGTTTTCGCACTTTCGACGTGTAGGAGCAGAGGTAGCCATAAGGAAACGTTTCAGTTCAAACACTCTATGAAGTTGTGTACACTTCCGTAACGAAATACTAAATACTGCTTACCGACTCACAAGGTTTCACCACAGTATTACAGACGAAAACTAAACAGGCAGGTCTAGACCAGCCCCACCCACATAGAAACCGAACATGACATGAAAAAACAAAAACAAACTAAAAACAGATTTGAAACCAGCATGCCTAATTCTACAGAAAACAGCTAAAAAATTCAACTCAACAGAAATTGAGTTTCATATTGTTCCCCAGTGTTATCCAAGTGGATTAAAACTTCTAAATTCCTTAGTCAGTGTTGTATGCAAGTTAAAAGTCAGTAAATTTAATTTATTCAGTCTATCAATATCTAAATAAAATGAAAATTAATTTCATTTAAATCAAACTATTAACATATTAAATATTACCACATAACTTCCTATTCGATGTCCTAATATTCATTAATTAAAACCTTAATTAAATTAGGTTATATTCATGTGCTGTTTTATATACAAATGAAGTGATGAAAAAATAAATTATTGCAAGTTTTGTTTTATTTGTAGTGCTGCTATTATTTATACCAGATAATACATTTTTACTAAAAGTTTAAAAAGCCATTTTATATTCAATCAGTTACCTTAATTTCACATGTGATTTTCACTTTTCATTTTTCATTTTGTAAACTTCATGCAATTGGACTTTTGTGAATGTTTCACCAAGTAAAAAATATATTTTAACTGAGTAACATCCCTTGATCTTGTATTTAAAAAGAGCCTATATTCAAGAATTTGATTCTAGATATATTTTTTCAATAGAATTANAGATTGAAATTAACATTAGCAATCGAGTTAAAAAAATTCTTCAAAGCAAGTATAAATTTATTTAAAATAATTTTTTTTTAGTAAATTAATAGTTATTATTTCAATTATATGCTCTATGCACCAAATTAATGCAAATTTATATTTTATCAATAAAGTTACATTAATTGGCAATAATTTTCCTTAGGTAGACAGTTTAGTCAATACTTTTCTTCAGATGTCTTCATTCCTTGACACAAGAACAGAGCTGCGTTACCAAGAGAAAATTAACCAATTTTTCATTTCTGTTTACTTTTTATTTAACATGTTTCATCTTATGTAAACCAGGTTTTTGCCCAACTATCCCCTTTTATAATAAAAGAATAACCTTGGAGTATAATTCCTAGATCCCCATTGAAGTATTCATCCATTCGGCCTATTCTCCTCCTGATCAATCATCGCTAGCTCGCAAGAAGCGATGATGATGAACATCTTCCACATACACACGAGTGACTTTCATTCCACCCATGTAAATATAGAGTTTCATTCATTCTTTTGTGAAATGCTTTAAAACTAAAACTATACTTCGTCACAATCGAGCATTCATACAATTTGGCTTCGATTATGCAAGAACTTTTCTTACAAGAGGAATCTAATTGAGCGAATGCCTTCGTCTCAAAAGCTTATGGCTTCAAAGGCAAAAAACATACACAAGGTCTCATCTCTCTACGCAGTTTCATATGCCTCTTCCAGGTGCTCCTTCGTAGATTTGGTCTGATCGTGGATTCAATTTTCATGTGCCTCAAAATTTCCCAGAGATGTTTATAAATTCCAAAGGATTGTTGAGGAATCCGTAGTAGAGAAGCTTTTGCTCCGCGGATATAAATTCCATCCTCCAGTATAGAGGTATTTTTGGAAGGCAGGGTGTGAAATCCGTGAAAGTCCACTACATCAGCAGATTGGCGATCGATCGAAAACCTTTGGGGTGCTCACAAACTAAATTGCCATGGTCGAATGTAGATTCTACAACTTCATGAGGCCACAACGAGAGTCTGTACAATTTTTGAATAATTGACTCCTGGAAATATTCTTATTGAGGTGCCAATATCAACCTCATTTTCCCAGAAACTAAGGCAGATAGCGGATTAGTGTGGGAAGGATGGTGTCCAAGGAGTACTCCCTTGCATTGCAAAGCAGTTGTCCAAGTTTTGGAATTGCGGAACACCAAACTTAAGATATAGGGGACCTCGATGTACTTCCTAAGAGACGTCCAATGCTTATCCAATGCCAACAGCATATGTTTTGCAGAAACCAATGAAGACGGACAATAGAAGGTATGATAGTTCTATATTCATTGGTGGTGGAAATAACCTTTTAGATTATTTACCTTATCCAATGGCCCGTTGCCAAGGTCAATGCGGCATTTCCCAGTCAGAACGGAGTCTCAAACAAATCACGCATCCCCCAGAGCCAGTCTTACGAAATCCGCCACTTCTCCAGTACCTTTGCTCTATCCCAGAATCAGAAGATCATTTTTATTATTTATTGCCCTTCATTGATATTTCCATTGATCCCTTTTTTTTATTTCTAGATGACATTCCTTTCTTTTTTTTATTCACGATTATCAAAATGTTGTAATTATTTTCATATATTTATTCCAATTTGTCTTCCGTTTTTTAAAACAGCATTCTTTATTTATCTAAAGGGTTAGCATTCTTTTTTATATTCTAAAGGGATATTTCCACCACCAATGAATATAGAACTATCATACCTTCTATTATCCGTCTTCATTGGTTTCTGCAAACCATCTTCTGTAGGCGAGCGCTTTCGGACATTATCCATCCTTGTGGTCGAATACATGTCTCTATTCAATTGCGTTTGTATTCTGTGGGTTGGACAGTGAACACATGTATTCGGCCACGAGGATGGACAATGTCCGAAAGCGCTCGCCAACAGAAGATGGTTTGCAGAAATCAATGAAGACGGATAATAGAAGGTTTGATAATTTTATATTGATAATTATTTTGTTATTAAACAGTTGGTACATTATTTTCATAATATCACATTCGAAATTGGAAATTTTTACTTTAATAATGACATATTAGTTATTTTTCCTGTGTCTAGCACATTTTTTATCAAATGTATATTCTTATTATTATTTGCCCGTTAGTATTCCTATAAATGATAGCTCCAACACACACCAACATACATCATGAATGTATCAAATGTTATGAAGTATGCAATACCCAAACCATTAGATCCGCTGTGCCAAACCTAGGACGTAGCTCTGGTAAAATATTTACGCATTCATCTTTCCCACAATTCTTTAAAACTATTAAACTCTGTATTGTGCTCTCCCCGGTATTCCTGATCTCATGGCAGGTCGGTATGTTTAACAAGTGCACATTTTATTCATTTATTTTTCCTTCTATCCTGTGAAATATGTTCACATAGTGTCTGAGCGAAAGAGTCACGGATCGATTTGGCTATGTTGAAGTCAGCGTAAAATTTATTACCCTTTAAAGGAACCCTTCTCAAATATTCTTTACTGTCAGTAACAAACTTGTGTCAACTCAATTAAACGTTTTGTCAAAAGGAGTCACCCATTGATCAATATGTCAAAATTAAGTCACATATAAAGAGGACATATTCAAAATTAATTAACCACCTAACGCCTAATGTAAGGATTCTCGGCTTTTAATTAAAATTCTACAGGATTTTTTATTCAATTCAATTTTGAATATTTTACTAGCTTTAGAATCCAAATATATTCAGTGACAACTCCAATCTATGAAACTTCCTTGGAGATATTTAATTCTGACATTTTTGGTCCTTCGGGCCGGATGAATATTCAACTGGCAATTGAAATATTCCACCAATTTCATGAATCCATATTAATAAAAAAAAAACTCACTATCATTCTAAAATTAATTAATCATGGAGGAAAAAAAAAATATTCGGTGGTGAGATGATCACACATTACAATTGCTTTTTTTTTTTTTAATTTAATTATTTTTTATTGTAACATCAGTCCAATTGCAGCAATTATAGTTTGATATCTGTATCAATAGATACTTTGATATATAGTTTTTTTTTTCAACTAAAAACTTAAGCTTACATTTTTTATCCAGTAAACTTTAAGTAATAATTGATAAATTTAAAAAATATAATGATTATTAAACCTTAATAAATAATAATTCATTCATTCAATATAATCGATTAATCTAATGATTTTCATCAAAACCAATATATTGAGATCAATGTTTAAGCAATTGAAACAAAAGAAAAACGGAAATGAAAATCGGATTAGATTTAGAAAGTTATTGGTGTCTTTAACAGTTCATGAGCCCCTTAGACAGACCTAGGACAAGCATATAGAATGTCACCTTCCTAATGATGGTCAAGAAACCTTTTTTTTATTTTTTTATTCCTAGGTTTTATCATTTGGCAATTTTCGTGGTATTATCATACTTCCTTATAATGGAAGTTATATAGTAAATAAACCTTTTTAGATATGTTATCATTTTCATTAACAATCACATTAAGTTTATATTGTGACAGGTTGTCATCCCATTCTAGACATCCGAGGCTCAGGACAATCTTTTATTTTTAAATAAAATATTTTCCCGGGCGGGATTTGAACCCGCAGCTTCAGGCAGAATAAGTTTTGTGACGAGGCGCTGCAGACATTTCATATGATGATGAATTTAAAAAAAAGAAAATAAAAATATCCACTTAATAATTGTATTTCTGATAGAAGTAGTTCTGATTGTTTTAGAGAATAGGTCTCGGTGGGTAGATTGGAGTTTGACTGGCCGCGAATGGCCTGTTTTCAATCATGTCTGCCGGAAGGCTTCTGATAATGTCTCTGACACGGAACAATGGAATCGAAGCCTTAGCAAATTGGTGACCTATTGAATATTTGATTGGGTCCGTCAGCTGGGTATGATTACCCGCCAGTCGGCAGATAGCAGATCTGATGGAGGGGGGAGGGGCGTGCACGACACACAGCTGACATAGGGTATCCATCCTCGGCTGACTTCTTGAAAAAGTCAATTGTAAACATGGATTTTTTAATATAATCTTTTTATAATGGCTATTACAACTGTATTCATTTTATTGGATGATTTTAGTTGAGGTTCGGTCAAGATAGATCCAAAAAAATACAAATTTAAAAAAAAAAATGTATTTTTTTAAAAGATTATCTGCCAACGTTTCGGCTTACATTGTAAGCCCTCTTCAAGGCTGTAGAAATACAATGTCATGAGAATACAATAATAATTGACAATAATATAGTACAGAATTACCATAATGTAAAGTGATACCAAAAGTATAAATGTAGATAGCTATGCAAGAGAATTTAAAAAAAATTTTAAAAAACATGCAGGCACCAACTTATTGAAAAATAATTTAATAACATTAAAACAGTAATTTGCTGCACCTAACTATCATGAAGACGAGAGAGGACGTTCTGTCCCTAAGTTCACATTTCCAAGACTAAAGTATAAATTTCCCTTATACACAATGTGGGAGGTAGAAAGGTGGGGGGAGTAGGTAAGAGGCGGAAGGTATAAAGGGAAAGCGGCCTGTTTCAAAAGAGGGCAATAAAAAGAACATCAGAAAAAAGGAAGGGTATTATTCGGAATAGGTAACTTTGGAACTGGGAAAAATGGTTTTTAGAATGTTGAAAATGTGTGAATGGGTTGAGGAAATTTGTTCTATGTCCGTTCTGTCGTTAACTGGATAGTGTTGTAGGTTAATGTGAACGGTTTTATACAAAAGGCTTTTGTGTTCAAAGGGTTCAGTGGAAATTTATTTTATTTTATTTTTTTTGGATCTACCTTGATCGAACCCCAACTAAAATCATCTAATAATAATATTTACGGTAAAAAAAAACTCCCCTCTTAAATTCATTTGACTCTATCATTATCGAATATTTATTGAATCTACTTCGAGGAAAAAAAAAAATATATTCAGTCGTTCAAAATTAAACATGGACAAAGGAAAGAGTCCAATGGACTGATTGAACTTTCACTATCGGAGTACCTTCACCGTGTACCGTGTGTTGGACAAGTTAGAAGGCGAAGGAGAAGATAAACTTTTAGAAATCTGAAACTCACGCAAACTTGTGACAACAACTTACTTGTCATTTCAGATACATTCATTCATCTTGTTGTCGTACGCATAAATGGCTTTCTCATGTCGGCTGTCGAATACTTTGCTTTTCTCTGTCTCCAACAGTTTTGTGTACGCTTCTATGTCCATCTCTTCCCTTTTGGACTTGCTCCGTTAAACTGTCGTAGAGTAATCCTTTCGTATTCCCACTCTTTTCTTAATAAAAATACAAGTTTTCGCTTTTCAAAAATTAGGTGGAACAAAAACTTCTTCTTCGGGGCTATCATGAAGACGAGAGAGGACGTCCTGTCCCTAAGTTCACATTTCCATGACGCGAGAGATGGCTTACAATGTAAGCCGAAAAATTTCTTCTCTTTCACCAGTGTTATATTTGTCAAATTGAAACAAGGTGTACGATAATTGTGAATTCTTCAGAAGGTTTTTTAGCTATTTTAATTATGTTTTAACACTTTAGGCAGTGACTTAAGTGAATAATTTTCATCTTTCTCCATAACTTCTATTAAAAGTTGAAAATTATTATAATCGATTAATCTAATGATTTTCATCAAAACCAATATATTGAGATCAATGTTTAAGCAATTGAAACAAAAGAAAAACGGAAATGAAAATCGGATTAGATTTAGAAAGTTATTGGTGTCTTTAACAGTTCATGAGCCCCTTAGACAGACCTAGGACAAGCATATAGAATGTCACCTTCCTAATGATGGTCAAGAAACCTTTTTTTTATTTTTTTATTCCTAGGTTTTATCATTTGGCAATTTTCGTGGTATTATCATACTTCCTTATAATGGAAGTTATATAGTAAGTAAACCTTTTTAGATATGTTATCATTTTCATTAACAATCACATTAAGTTTATATTGTGACAGGTTGTCATCCCATTCTAGACATCCGAGGCTCAGGACAATCTTTTATTTTTAAATAAAATATTTTCCCGGGCGGGATTTGAACCCGCAGCGTCAGACACAAAAAGTTTTGTGACGAGGCGCTGCAGACATTTCATATGATGATGAATTAAAAAAAAGAAAATAAAAATATCAACTTAATAATTGTATTTCTGATAGAAGTAGTTCTGATTGTTTTAGAGAATAGGTCTCGGTGGGTAGATTGGAGTTTGACTGGCCGCGAACGGCCTGTTTTCAATCATGTCTGCCGGAAGGCTTCTGATAATGTCTCTGACACGGAACAATGGAATCGAAGCCTTAGCAAATTGGTGACCTATTGAATATTTGATTGGGTCCGTCAGCTGGGTATGATTACCCGCCAGTCGGCAGATAGCAGATCTGATGGAGGGGGGAGGGGNCACTTATTAATATTTCATACAAATATATTTTAAGCGATGGACGACTATTTCAGTATTTTGCACAATAAGTATTAGTAGTCAGTACGTAGTGGATTTCATAAATGTTGTTGCCCATGTGAAATGTAGCCCATTTACGTTGATGAATAGGCAAGAGGGCATAACTCAGCCGCCAGTTCATGGCTTACAGCTCGAACGCCTCCAACGCAATTAGCTCGGACGAAAGTCAAATGCACTGTAAGGCAATTTCAATTCGGGAAAGTACAATCAATGGACTAGAAAGTTTTCCATTAGCCCCACTAAAGATCAACTTTCCATCTTATTGGCCGTATCAAAGGTCATCCCATGAGGGTGAGAACGGAAATCGGGCACACCTAAGAGTAACAAGTGTTCCGAAAATTTAGATTTCTCCTAGTCAATCTGTCTTCTATTGTAGAAGCGTTTTGATTTTTGTCTATAATTGTAGAAAATAATTCTCTGTAAAATGTAAAAGACGCCACATTAATACAGTTGAAGGAGAGATCGCCGGAGACAGGCCTCAATTGGTGTCACACGTGGCAAAATGTGACGAGAGAAGAATAAAAAGAACGTTGGAAGGTGTTCCCGTGGAAGACCCCTGGTTCGCTGCGAGAAGCTGGTCGGGGAATAGCTTTCTGAGCGGAATACGGACAGTGGTCCAAGACCGGGCGTAACTTGTTCAGATGGCTAGAGACTATGGTTGTCTGTGAAGCCAAAAGAGAGAGAGAGAGAGAGAGCAAGATAATAGATTAGTCTTAGCCAATGTGTAAATACTAGATTTATCACAGGAGTGAAAGTGTTTTGTGTACTATTTATTTTTTATTCTGTCTAAGCAGGTATCAATTCAGATCTTGTATATCATTATTCATATCAATATATTATTGATATATTACTAAATATCATCAAATGGAGAGTTTTTGACCGTGGAGAATTAAGGGTTGATAATTATTATAATACTATTAATCAATGGAGATTAATAGTAGGTGTTTTATTAGTTGGGGTTCGGTCAAGTTAAATAAAAAAAATGAAATTTAAAAAATATATATTTTTTAATTGTCTGCCAATTTTTCGGCTTACATTTAAGGCATCTTCAGGGCTCTCATGAAGGCAATAGAGTCACCAGGATCTACTATTCATGAATATTTTCTGGATGACTCCCATATTCCTGACTATTTTTTGGGCCTACCTTCACCGAACCCCAACAAATACGAATAAAACACCTACTAACTACATATCTTCATTATATATATTTTTTCGATCTTAATGAAGAATTAATTCCACTCTCACTGTACATATATCTGATAATTAAATACAATACCAATAATATGTAAATCCAGCTAATACTAATCTATTAAGTTAAGATATTGGAATCAAACTCAACTAGATTTAAGTTCTTCTTCAATCTGGAAATATTGAATCACGTTATTATTATCATGGAATTAAAATATGGCAATATAGCGATTAAAAAATGTTTCTAATTACATAAAAAATATTACATAAAAAAAGATGCCACACCGGAAAAGTCCAATTGGCACGTTACTTTTTCTTCCAAAAGATTTTACCCATAAACCTATTGCAAAAAAGAGCTGAAATACAGAATTTGGTTTCATTATTTAAAAATTGAGGATTATTCCCTTAACCACCTTAATGTAGAATAAGTTCACCTGTTGAAATTTGTGTCTTTGTAAAAACGTGAATAGCTTGATTTCTTATGGTAAGACGTCTTAGCAATTGTAGTTTCTATAAACAATAACTTTTTCATTAGAAATTATAAAAGTAATGTGCACGCGATCCACACAAAATCACGTAATTTCCCCATCGTAGAATACACCTTAAGATGGGGTTTGGTAAAAGTATTAAATGTCCTATATTGGTGAATTTTTCTTTTTTTATAATTTTTATAGTTTTTTTTTTTTTTTAATTTTGTCTATTGCTTTTTTAAATGAGCTTTTATTGTGTTATTTGTGTTCTATTTTATTGTTATNCTATATATATATATGTAATAGATATGTCATGATGAGTAATGAAATTTAGAGAAAGTGACTTTTGAAATAGGTATAAAACAGTTTAATATGGCACATTTGGTGTAAACACTTGAGTTGACAGAAATTTTCTCTTATCTTTTTAGTTATTTATTTTTAAAATTAAGTGCCTCGTTATTCATGCTTGTTTACCTGAACATTAATGAGAGGTCGTTATTTAGCTTCTTCTTTGTTTGCCTTCTTGAGTGGAAGAATCCTACTGAAAAGATATTATTAACACATTTGGTAACGAGCCAGACAAATGGGAAGATTTTTTTTGGTAACATAGATCCCTTGTAATTTGAAAACGAATTTGATTCCGTCTTGAGTTAAACATGGGCGTCTTAACCTGTGCTATACATAAAAGCACAATTATTTTTGTCCAATGGACGCCCAATATTAGTATTTTCTAAGAGAACTCAGAGGAAAACTTACAATGAAGATTTTTTTAATTCAGTCTCCCGATCTTTTGATTTATCGTTCGCTAAGTTACAAAAGTAGTCATTACATTTAATAAAAAATCTGGAGCTCTGTCACTTAACCTAAACTGAACTTCAGAATAATAANAAAAGTATATGGTACAAAACTCATTAGGAGTTATAGTAACTAGTAACTCCTCTCCAGTCGCTGCATAAAGTCCTCTTGGAGTATTTTTTTTTTTTTTTTTTAAATTTGATTCCTGACAAATCAATAGCTACACTAAAACGTATTTTTGCCCAGAAACCTCTCTGGTGTTCCTCTTCTAATTTTTACTAATTTTTATTGTGGTTTTAAAAATAGACATTTCAATGTCTAATCACAATTAAAACCTCAAATAAGAAATATTAACCAGAAAAAATCAATAACAATAGAAGATACTGTTAAACAAAAATAAAAATATGATTTTTTTTGTTTAAAACTTTTATCTGAGGTACCCCTCCCTCTTCTTGCTTTTTATGTGTATTTCTGCCCACTTTAAAAAAAAAGTAATACTTAAATAGGGGGTCAAAATTCAAAATTCCTCTAAGGATGAATGAGGATGAATTTTGACTGTGTAAAAAATTTAATATTCAAGGTAATTTAATTTAATTTAATATTTCCTGCTATTAGGGTACTTCTCTAAGTTAAGAATCCTATTTAAAAGAACTTGAAGGTCAAAGCAAGTTGGAAATTATTGTAAACATTGTTTAACTTATTTTTTTAATTTAAATTTTATAAATTCAACTTTACCTTAAGTGACAAAAATTAGATAAAAATATAAAAAAAGGAAGAAAAATTAGCCATTCACTATTTCTAACCCATCGAGGTTCACTATTGAGAACAATTTAACCAAGGAGTGGGAGATTATCTGAAATATCAGGTCTGAGCTAAAAAAATTTTTTGCTACAGCGGGAGTAATATTTTCTACTCGTTAACTATCTATCTATGATTTAAGGTCTGGCTATCTACAGTAAGCCATCCTACTGAAAACATCCATGGCTCTGGGCTGGCTTTTATTTCTCAATAAAAGATTGTCCAGGACGGAATTCGAACCCGAATCGCCAGTAATGCGAGACCTAAATGTGCAATATTTAGTTGATAGAGTTGATAGAGGATCTGACTATATATTTGTTTATTGACATATTAAAGGAACTACATAGCGAGAGTTGGAGTTTATCTTAACCCTAAATTTTAATTTTAGGACCTAAAAGCCATAATAATTTGTTTTTCTTAATATAATTTAACCATGTCGTTATTAAATACGAAATGAAATTATGAGTCCTTTACTGAGCTAAATCGAATCATCAGTAGTTGGCGATTAGAAGAAAGTTAATATAAAAATATTCATTAATACCATACAAGATATGCAAGAGAGCCAGGAAAAAGTCTTAGTACCTGAGCTGGGACTCAAATCTGGGTCTTCAGCTATTATCCAGCCTGCCTTGGTGGTGCAGTGGTCAGCATACTTGTCCGGAAAGCAGGATACCCGGGTTCGAGCCCCAGCTGAGATAGTAAGATTTTTTTCTGGCTCCCTTGAATGTATTGTATAAAATTTAACGTAGGATTACATAACACAATTAATATCATTATTTAAAAATTGATTTATGCCGATGCTGAGGAATTTGCTTATTTTACAAACATGTCAGTCTTTTATTTATTTCGTACTACATTTTCGTTATTCTGAAATAAATTTACAGAGGTGAATAACGAGTACTGTGATTCGTAGAGAAAAATGTACACAAAAGACTCCCCAAAGAACTAAATTCTGTTGATTTAGTCAAGATGAAGATTACATCTGTCCAATGATAGAAATAATTCTAAATTAAATGGTCCCTACAAAATGACAAAATTTACAGGTTTTGAAGTAGAATTATAGCAGTTTTTACTAAACCAAATTATATCCCAAAGGCCTCATTACTTGTTAAATTTTTAGCGCCTCATATAAGAATTTCAGGAATTTGAAAGATTTTATTCGAAATGCTCCACGACGAAGGATCTTAGAAAACTAAACAGATTATCAAACGATAAAAATGACCTTATAAAGGTCATTTGTGGGAAAAAAATAAATCTCGCAATAGCTATTGCCGACTGCGAGGGTGGTATTAATTGCCAACTATCGCATTTATATTCATAAATATTAATATGGTGGCTTTCACTCGAGGCAATCTTTCGATTATTTACCTATTCGAGGAGAATATATACATAATAACATATTAACTACACAGGCACTCAGTCACATACACACATGTATTTTCTCAATAGATATTAGTATAATATTATTACAAATTTATATTTCATTAGGTACATTAAAAATAAAACTTTATTGTGATTTCAAAACTTTAACAGACGTACCAGAGTCATACTATCTACCGGATTCCTCAGTAAAAACCATAAAAAATAACGGAAAACATATTACCATATTTGTGAGTACAATATTTAGTTAAGGTGCTGTACACAACGATACTTTTTGCTATTTATCTTCATTTAGCAAATAAGCTGACAGACAAAATCTAATTTACGAGGACAAGTTTTTTTTATATAAGTAAAATAATATTTATTCACTATGAATTAAACTTTATATGTTTACAATATATGATTCTTTCTACAGTTAGTGTCGACAATCATTATTACTCTATGGAGTGCACTTCATAGATAATCATTATTTATCTCTTAAACATTTTCATCTAGTCTTATCATTTAATTTTATATCTTTAATGTTGTACAAAGAATAGATTATTTGTCTAATCTATTTTGTTTTTTTCATTTAATGTTGATCGTCTCCCTTGAAGAAATAAATATAATCTTGTATGTTTAAAGAGGAATTTATAGTTATAATTGTGTAAAAGATATTAAACACTTAAGATAGGATTTTAAAAAATCTTTTTACCACATAAATAAAATGGTTTTAATTGTGCTCGCTTGAGGAAATGAAGCCATTCACTTTTAAACTTTTTTTTTTTCTTTCTATTTGTCCCCTTCTCATACATACAGTAAACCAACTAAATAATAGTTCATTATATATATATTTATATATAAACTAACAAGGGCTTGTATAAACGGCTCAAAATCCTGATATAGGGGTTGTTACTTAAGTATTCAATGTTGAATCAGGATTGCGACAAGGGGACTGCCTCTCCCTCACGCTATTTTAACTTAAAACAATAAGAGAAAGTCTCAAGGCAAAAGGGAGAATACATGTTGGAAGAACTTACAAATTGTTTGAATATGCAGATGATGTAAGAGCAGTAGGCAGCAAGAAAGAAGACATACAAGTGCTAGCCGGTGATTTCATAACAGCCACAGAATCCTTCAGCTTTCGAGTCTGAAGTCAACGTGGATAACAGGAAATGCACTTTACTGAGCGGTGAACTGCACATGGGAGTACAAATAAATGTAGGGGGAAGAACCTCCCTTAACGTAGGTCACTTAAAATTCCTCGGCTATAAGACAACTTCTAAACTTTGTGAGGTCGTTCAAAGCACCACTAGAATCGAGCCTCCTTCTCAATCGCATTCAGAAGACACGTAAAATCTCCAAAACGCTTTAGCTAAGGGTATACGGTGTTATCATACAACATATAGATAGGAAAAATGAAAGATTTGAGGGCCCTGGAGAAGATAACTGCTACGTGAAAGATAACAGTCAATTGCCCACGATGTGAGAGAAAAGAGCTTACGGTAGGTAGACCATGTGGCCACTAGCAATCCATCTGGACCTCTGCTTATGAAGAACAATAACTATAGTCGCCGGAAAACGACTAAAAGGGAGACCAAGAACAAAGTGGAATGATATAATAAAAAAAGACTTTACGGAGCTCAACGTAGAAAATCGGAAAGCCATTGCTCATGACGGACAGAATTATAAGCTTTGAAAATCCAAACAAATATATATAAATATTTTATATAAAAGAAGAGATATCTTCATGGGGCTAAACAATTTTTTACAATTTAAAAAATCAATTAAAAGATTCATAATTAAAAAACAAATATTAATGGGANATTAAAAGATTCATAATTAAAAAACAAATATTAAAAAATATTAAATTACATAATGTAATTTTTGTTACTTCCATGTCATCAATATGGATCAAGTCATATTTTAAATATTTATTAGATCCTTATTGGGTGTGAAATTTACAACTGTAATATTGAGAAACTTACAAACTATTTTATGGACATGTAAGAAGAAAGCAAGTGTATTATAAAATTTACAATATTAAAATATCTTTTAAAAATTTAAATTGTTAGATTATTAAATTTTCAAATTAGTTAAAATCGTTTTTAAGTACTCTCTTTAGTTCCCCTAAAGATGCCAAATCATAATATATGGCGGAAAATTTAGGAATTTTTAAAATGCATTATTTATCGTGTTAAAACATAATGATTTAGAAGATGGTCAAGTTAAATATTCTTGTTTGTATTTTTTTCTTTTGCTGAAAATGGAGAGTTGAAGAATCTTACAATGTATTTATTTGAAGTACTCCTCTCCCTGCTTTATTTTCAATAATTTTACTATTGAAAAATGGTATATATAATGAATATTTATTCAAAAGTTTAGTGATAAATCCTGGATTACTTCCCTATTTACATTAATAATCTTCTTTTTTTTCTTTTGTTTTTAAGATAAATCAAGATAATAATTTGTTTTGTTTTGCATTGCTTGCGATTCATTTACTTTAGCTGCTAGCTGCATCTACAAAGAAGAAATGAGAAATTTGAACATTTTAAGCAACGCTAAATAATAAATAAAACGTCTGTCAGAGACGTACAGTTTATTTCACACTGGGGAAAGTTCCAGATTTTTTCTTTGACTTTATTTCCACTTTAGACAAGCTTTCACCATATATTATTTTACAGTGCTATGGGTGTTTATAGGCCCCTTAGATAGCTACTCCCTCTATATTACCCTCAGAGCTTGCACTGAAAGTAAAATATAAAAAGCTTGTTATTGATTCTCATTTTGATTAGATTTACAGTTACATATCAGTTGGATCGCTTGTACTGAAGTCCATGTTGCAGCTCCAATAAGATTAAGATTGAATACAACGATGCCAGCACTTTAACAGATGCTTGAACAGATATATAAAAAAGAAAAAAGCATAGGAAAAGTGCAAATCTGCAATCTGTCTACTCTGTCTACAGACCAGTGATTACCGTCAAAACATTAATCTGTTGGAGAGGCTTAAAACAAAAAAAAAAAAAAGAAGGATATTTATAGGATTAGGAGACAAAACTGACCTATTTTTATTATCTGTCAAGGATGAAAAATCCAACAACAATCACAATCCTTCAAGATTATGTTTGCCAGTCGTCTCAAATTTATCTTGTTTTGCAAGTTTGGCCATGATGGATCCCGTTGATGGCAATTAGACCGGGAAAACAATTTTCTTATGTAATATGGCTGTATCTTGAGCAGTTTATTTCGGTACAATATTTTATTTGTTAGTTGTTGAAGCTCATTTGGCCGTGGAATATCGCATTTGATTTTCTATTTGTATATTAACTGATTCGAAATTAATTGTTTATCGAATTTCGAAACAACTTAATTAAATATACATACATATATATGTTAAGGCTTCAGATTTTTAACTGAAGACGAGAGAGTGCGCCTATATCCACATTCTCATAGCCACTTTCAAAGACCTGGCAACTATTGCCAACAATAAGAGGATTAGGGAAATCCCATTCGCCTTCCCCTCCCTTTGAGTCCTTTCCGCAGTACCTGTCTCTCTTCACTCCTCACTGGCGAAGGGCGAGAAATCCCTGACAATTTTACTCATTGTGATTTTTTTTTTCTTTTTGTGTGTGCACTGCACTCTATATCCCACCTGTTCTTGATCAATGTGTGTAATGAATAGGTTTGTCAATGACGATAAAGAGAAAACAAACATGGATTAAAAGAAAAATCTAATTAGTAATTTTTATATACCTTATTCGACTTAGTGTATTATTAAATATTCATATTCGTCTAGGAAAATTAAGCATATAGAAAAAATTCAAACTTGAAATGAGTGTTATCACCGGATTACCTGCAAGTAACATCGATTCTCATTTAAAATCCAGTTCAGATTTGTCATATTTCTGTTCATTCGTTTGTTTATGATATTATTCATTATCTATAAAACGGGTCATAATATTCAGTGCTCATAGTTCTGCATTATTTGAGTCAAACAGTTGTAACCCTTCCTTAAAAAGGATACACCTCTAATTTGTATTTTAAGCTTTATAT